>BMAO01037297.1:0-33034 GCA_019973975.1 Trichonephila clavata
TTTACACTACATTCTGTATTGTGGTCTTACTGTCTTTGTGTCTCTTTATCTCGTTGGGGTTACGTTTCCGCCCATGCATTATCTTTTATTATGGCTCCTTAGGATGTTCTCTACCGTCTCTCCCAATCTGTACATGGCATTCAGGGACACCCTGTATACATATGTATATAAAATGATCGATGTATCATTAGTTCTAAGAATGACATTTGATTCGAGTCAACCCAAATCAAATTTAATAAGATTGGCTTGATTTTTTTAATCAAGGCTATTAGTAAAGGAACTCATAATGCTGAGCCTTGATCAGATGAGTTAACTGGCAATCCAATCTCCAAACGTAAAGATTATGAATATCGACAGATTTAGCATGCATCAGACGCTCTACACGGCAGGTCTGTGATTATGAAAAGTAAATTAGAAAAAAAAATGGCTTATAAGACTTATGATCTATTTTTACACTGTTTTTGTTTGTTCCGAACGAACTTTATTGTGAAAGCTCAGTCATTTGAAGACACATCTAGTCCCCAGGGGTGGGAGTCTTTTCATTGGTGGCACCATCTACTGGCGTCTCCCGCTACGGGATACTGATGTTTGAATTTTATTCAATTCAAACTTTTGCGGATGCTAAATAATACCGTAATTTAATTTTGCCGAAAGTACCAGAGCCAAATTGGTACTTAGTGGATCTTTTACACACCACATAACAGTATGACATGCTTGCCGATGATTTTCGTATCCAGAAAATATATCGACTCGAAGCCAGGAACGAACCCACAACTGTGGACTTCCGCGGCGGACACGCTATTTCACAGCCACCGAGCTGACATTTTTTTAATATTATGATATACCGCTTTCATTGCGTGAATCACAACCCCTTACACAAAATTTATTATATATATAAAAGTTGAATAAAATTCTAAAATATAAAAATCCTCATTGAGATACTTTTAAAGATCAAACGCTTTTTAAACTATTTTTATAGATCCTCAAGAGGTCCACTTGGAGCCCGTTTGGAATCCCTGGTTTAATATTTTATTATAAACAGGGGGAGGGAACAAATGTAAAAACATCCCCCTCCCCAAGAAACAAATTAAAAACGCTTCGAATATAAAATCATTCAGACGGATACTTAATCATTACTTCAAAAATTGTTCAGAAATTCCAGCTTAGCATACAAGAGTAAGAATCGAAAGTGAAAGAAAAGTACATAGATGCACACACAGCTGTTTATATTATAAGAAAGACATATGTTAAGAAATAAAAACTGTCAGCTGGCATATGATGTTTACTCATTTGAAAGTGATAAAATGTCTAAAAATAATATTTACTCTTAACCTTGAATATATATTTAACTGTATACACACACAGGTGTATGATTGCAAACAGCGTATTTAACTAGTTTCGTGAAAAAGCTGTATCAATAAATTGCTGTGGAATATCCAGATGGATTAGAACAAATATTGTCATTTCTAAGTAATCACTATTGAATCTTACAGCAGTCAAGGATTGGTATTTTTTTACTGCTATGAGTTACAAAAAAAATTGTTATACCTTCGAGGGCATATATTTTTTGAAAAAAATAAATCAAATTTTTTAATTTAATTTCTAACTATCCTATTATAACTAAGAATTTTTTTTAATGTTTTAAACTAAATATATATTATCAGATTAAAATTAATCACGTGCGAAGGAACTAAAGAATCAAAATTAAAAGTACATGCACGAAATGATACAAAATAGAATTTAATATGAAATTACAAACTGGAACTATTTAACATTAAAGTGTGAACTTTTCCTCTGCGAATCGTAACTAAAAAAGGACATGAAAAAGTGTTTAACAACTGACTCGAAAAGGGTTTCCTATTCGCTCCAGTCGTCTAATGCGTACACGGAGTGATCTCCGGATCCGAAGGTGATCAATTCAATTCACTCTGCCCTAAAGCAGCAACTAAGGTCATCAAAAGTGATACACCATCAATATAGCTGTTGCGGAAGTGGTGATGCAGAAATCGAACACTGTATGGCATCACAGCAGTGGCGTAACGTAAACCCCTGCACACGGGGTATGTGTGTTGTGGGGGGGTAGAATTCCAGGGTGTCCAAAGCCTGACTGTCGCCAAGTATGTATTTAGCCAATTTATAGAATATTGAACGCAAAAGCTGATTTTGCAGGGCGCCCTTGATATTCTCCGTTACGCCAATGTATCACAGCCTAATACTTCTGGTTGATTGTGCACTCCACGGATATTCTAACTTATATATATATATAAACATTCCCAATACTTCACAACTAGAGATGTAAAGGGCAGCGTTCAAGCGTGAGCCAGAACCACCATCTCGACCAGAGATTGCCTACAATGTCGACAGAAAAATGTTTCAACGACACTCAAACCTTCTGACGATGTATATCAATTGCAACAATGGCAGAAAAACAATCTTCTCTATGTAACGCTCAGAAAGTTCATCAACAGCATAAACAAATTTCCTTTCTAGGAAGGGGATATGCAGCGACTCCATCATCCGTAAGTCGCAAACAAAAACGGACAGGAATAAAAGCGCTTAACGACTGGACTAATAAGGGTTACTTTTCGTCCCAGTCATCTAACACATGTGCAGCGTAGCTGAGGTCTGGCAAGTTGGTGGTTCAAATAAACTCTCTTAGCGATCCAATCACCAAGCATCAATTCAATGACACAAATACACATTTTGTTCTTTGTTGGCAGATGTACTTCATAATTGGGAATTTAATTGGAAATGCCTGTACTTTGTGATTATTCGCTTAAAGCCGCCATTTTTGTACATAAATATTCAATTATAATTTAGGATTAATTTTGCTAAAATTATTGTAAATAAAATATAAATATAAAATCTATGTGCTTCTGGCACCATGTTGTATTCTAATCTAAAGCATTTATAAAAATGAATGCAGTGGTAGCTTTTCTTTCTCTCTTTTAGAGAATTTTAATTAAAATAAATTTTCTTAAAACTCTTTCTCTAAATTAAATATTAACTTCCTTAAAACAAATAAATTTTAATAAAAATTGGTTTTAAGTGCAAAATTTATTTTTATTTCCACATAATTTTAAATTTGAAATAAAATTAATACTTTACAAGGTTGTTTTAATTAATGATAAAACTTTATTCTTAGAATCTTTCCAAAATCTATCCTCACACAGGTGGTACATTCAATCAAATATAGAAAATGGAAAAAAATTTTAAAAATTATTTCATCTTTTATGAATTTAAAACGTGGCATATATATTTATTTTGTGCTGTAGTTCATCAAGGCAAATTATTCTACTAATGAACTTCTCATTAATGTACTTTCTATCACTTAAAAATCAACAAAGTTTATATTTAGGGAATTTTTACTAAGAATATTACTGATTTTTTATATAAAAAAAAGAGTAAAAAGCCATTTTGATATATAGAATAACTTTCCTTATTGTGCGCTGTTTTCAGTAGAATTTTAGATTCGAACATCTCATTTAAGAAACTTCGAATTTATTGACAGCTCTAAGCAGGAATTTTTATTTTGAATATTAGGACTATATATTTTCTTGCTCTTAAGTACTTATTTAAGGATATTTATAAATAATATATATCTTTTAAAAAGGTAGGCGAATGTAAAACGATTTAATGTACATAAATGATGTTTTCTTTTTTTTCCCTTCATTTTATTTATTATTATTTCGAATTAATCTTAATTTTAGTAATTCTTTTAACTAGAATAAATAGAATCTTGGCTTCAATTATTTTTTACTCTTATTCGGTTATAGTATAATTTATAAAAATTAGCAACGACACATACTATAACCAACACCAAAGAGAAGTAAGAATTTTTTTCCTTTTAAAAATGGGGCACTATATAATTACATTTTCGAATTAATCCTCTAATATATATATATATATATACGAGGGTGAGTCGGAAAATAAGTTTCCCCTGTCAACTGTGGTCAGAGTTGTGTATGAAAGTTAAAACATAGAATGAGACATTAAAGATGAGACATCACTTTATTTTTCCACATAAGTACCAAGTACATTGAGACATTTGTCATACCGCTTAATAAGCTTCAAAAAGCCCTCCAGGAAAAACTCATGGTTTTGCATACGGAAGAAGCTTTTAACGGCTATGGGCGAACGATGAAACAGCAGGTGAATCCTTCAAGACACCGATACACCATTGGGTAGAGGTAACCATGATCAAGCATATGGATTCGGAAAAAGTGGCCTGGGCTTCTTAAATCTGGCGTTCTGTTGTTGGATGGCAATGCGGGACCACACTCGGAGACGACAATGCAAAACCATATCGCAACTTTTAGTTGGGAGTGCCTTCACATCCACCACACAGTCCTGATCTCGCACCAAGTGACTTTCATCTGTTTCCGGCTTTGAAGAAGAAACTCGCCGGAAGGCGCTTTGGAAGTAACGCTGAAATCAAACAAGCCGTTAAATGCTTCTTCCATGAGTAAAGCCTGAGTTTTCGCTGGAGGGCCTTTGAAGCTTATCAAACGGTATGACAATGTCTCAATGTACTTGGTACCTATGTGGAAAAATAAAGTTATGTCTTATCTTTAATGTCTCATTTTATCTTTTGACTTTCATTCACAATTCTGACCACAGTCGACAGGGGAAATTTATTTCCGACTCACCCTCGTACATGATGAATCGTTGCAGCGTTATACCTGGATGTACATATTTTGCTTTTTAAATAAATTTTTTAAAGTCATTGTTCAACACTGAAATAAAATTTACATTAAAAGTAAGAAATTTCGATTTTTCTGTTGCTATTCAATCTAATCAAACATTAATCGAAAATACTATCTGATCGTATACATTTTTAAAATATATTTCAGAAGTTATTCTTTTTTTTTTCTTTTTGTCAACGAGATTTTCGTTGCTACAGTAGGGGAAGCAATCGTATTTTCGTAGTTGTTTTCCCACAGCGTTGCTGCTCTTAAGAATCATCATTCTTTTCGCCATTTTTTATGTCAAATTGTTTTGGTTCCAACGCAGCGAAACATTCAAATGGTTTTAAGTATTCTTTTTACAGAGAGCTTTAGAATTTTTTCAGTCCTTAAAGACAACAAACAAGAAAAATTACTATGCTAAAAGTAATGTGTTATACGAGGAATGAGAGAGAAGCTATTAATTATTACAATGAAAACTTGAAATAATTAGTTATTGTTAGAAGTTCTGTATAACATTTAACTGTTTGAAATTCCACGAGCTGTATTTATTTCCGTTCAGTTCTTTTAAAGTAATTATTTGGAGATAATTTAAGGAAAAACAAAATGAAATATTTACACATAGATGGAAAATGAATTTAATAAACCAAGGCACGTGTGAAATATTTGAAAATGGCAGATATTTTTTTCTAGAGTATATTTGCATTCGCTGATTCACACTGTAATATTTGCGCTTATTTTATTCAACTTTGTATTTTACAGATATTAATTAATGGTTTTAATATAAAGAATATCATTCTTGTTTTTCATTTAAAAAAAAAAAGGGGATCGAGTTTTAATTTTTGTAATAATTTAAATGAATTTTTAGAAAAGTTCCATGATTATAGATTTAAATAGAACATATAGTGATAAAAACACTGTGTAAAAACATGAAATGAGAAATAGCACGAAACGACATGCATACATTTCTTTATCATGTAACTCATAGTTTCCCAAACTTTTTTTGTCTCATAGACCCTTGCCATGTTTTCTGGTTCGCGTAGACCCCTGCTTACTTAATATTGAATTTTTGAAAATTCGTTAACTTAATGTGTTTTTGATAGCTGGTACTGAGCTACTTACTTTAAAAAATTAAAATTTTTAAATGTCAGTGCGAAAAACTTAAGAATACAAACACATCTTAATTGTAAACATTTATTAATGAAATTAAATTCAGTACCTGTTACACAACATAACTGAGCTGCAAACAAGTGGTTGTAATGGGAGGGATGATCTGATGCTTTTTAACATTTGTCATTAATTTTGTTAGGGAGAATCCTAAATTTCTATTTTATCCGGTCTTTTTTTCCCCCTCAGCAGACTGGCAACCGCGCTGAAATTTCTTTTCAGAAGGAAAAGCAATAAAACTTTCCTCAAATATGCCATAATTTGAGATAGATAGATGTGTTTATATTACAATAAAATATTATTTAAGTAAATAAGTAACACCCTGTGTGTGTGGAAAATTTATTCAATTCTTAAAAGTTAAAATTAAAGCTATGAACGGGTTATATAAAATGAGAGTTACAATCATAGACCCCAATTTAACTTCAAGGACCAATATTTTTTCCTGCTGACGTAGACCCTTTGCAGGCTGTCATAGACCCTGGGGGTCCATATAGACACTTTGGGAATCACTGATGTAACTGTAATTTTCTATTCGATTCTGGCTGACTGACAGAAATTTACGATGATAAATAGATTTTAGGGATACATGACCTATATTATTGACATATAATTAAAACCTGTTTTTGCGCGGTCCTTTTTTTATGTGATTTTGTTTTTGTGCTATCTTTTATTTATGCGGGGTATGAACTTCAACGGCTTTAGTGTCACTGTAATGTTTTCTATCAATGTACATCATACACTTCAATACGCTCTATTCATTTATTGTAAACAGTCTTTCGACAATGCAGGGTCAATTGCTTTCTCTCAATGCGCTAGCAGCATGCGCTTGATTCAAAACGAATCTTTCAATGACAGTGACATAATCAATAATTGATAAATTATGAAGACGTACAAGAAGAACTAGATTCTTTGAGAGTGGAATAAAATATATGCAGGGATCCAGCTTTCAACAAATCGGAAAAGCAATTTTCTTAAAATAGATGTCAATTCCGGAAAGGAATTTGTAATTCCAAAAAAGAGCTTACGATCATGCACATCTGATATATTGAGACGTTCACAAGCAACTGACCAACCGACCGTCGTCGTAAAAACTTATCACTACTTTATGGTGCCAAAAAAATAAATCAATTGAAGTATCTTAAAGTGACGAAAGCGATTTTGAACTAATTCATCACAAGTAAGTGTTTTAAAAATGTTTCCATGTGTAATTTAATTATTTATTTTGTTTGGAAGTACTTTCTTATAAATTTCGTAAAATTTTCTAAGTGCGACTTTTTTATGCGGTCCCTCTCCACCGCTTAAAAAATTTTTTCTGTAGTGTGTTGACAAAGTTGGTTGTTATATGTAATATTTATGGAATTTTTGAATATTTTTTGTGCGGTTTCTTTTATGCGGTCCCTATCTACCGCACAAAAAAATTGGTTTTACTGTATTTTGATGTCAGCAGAGATTTAATACAAACGCGTTTCTATTTTTTATCAAGTAAAATAAATTTTTAATCGTGCATATTTATTTGATAAAATTCACGAGAATTTAAGCAACAGAATGTTGAACTTGGGAATTAAAAAAAGTTTGCGGGCACATTTATTATAGTATTACATTATTAATTTTTTTTCTCTTGAAATTTTTGCAATGAGATACATTATAATTTTATTTCTGTGTAATCTGCTTATCATAATTTTTTAATTTCAAAATCTGACAAGTTTAAATAATTAGATAAAACTATTTGAGAAAAGATTCTTTTTACTCTGAGAAGAGAGGATTTTTAAAAATATTTAATTAATATCCAAATTTATTGAAAGAGATATGCAAAAACAGTATTTTTTCTCTTGCTATGTTATATACCATGATGTGTTGTGGTGAAGTAGGCTACAATTGAAAACAATAAACATCGTCGTCGGTGCAAATTTTATTTGCAGTTTTCAGTAACATAGACTATTTAATCAAATTTTTGCTATTTATTTTGCCAATTTGTAGGTTGTTTTTTATTGCTTTGAATTATTTAATGACCAAGCAATTCACGTTTTTATTTCTTGATATCTTATAGCAATGTGTTGATTAAGAAAGCTTATGAACGATTTTACATTGAAAAATAATCTTGTCTCTGAAGGTATTTTAGAAACCTTCTATTATAACATTCAAAATGTTCAGTTTTTCAAAGTTCCTCAGTATACTTTTTTTTAATTTGGAAAATTCTGCATCATTTCTTTTTATTAAATGTCTTGGCTGCTCTGATTTTTCTACATTAATCGAAGTTTTTAATATCACTTTAGATTGTTATATGGTTAATCAAATTTTCTTTAAGTTTCTATTATTTAAAATACATGATCAATAAAAATCATTGTTTAAATTTAAATTTTTCATTTAATTTCAACATCAGTTAAACAATAAATAATTAAACACTTCAAATGAAACATTAGTTTTATGGCTATCAGCGTATTTTTTAAGAAACTATAATCAATTTATTGTTACATACTAACTCTTTTTTAGTGAGTTAGTCATAACATTAAATTAATTTCGATTTTTGTTGTTTTAATGTAAAAGAATATTACATAGACATATAAAGTTTTCAGATCTTATCGTGATAAAGTCGTTTCCAGTTATGGAAAAAAACTGGAGACGATTATTGACATATATAATGAAAATTGCGTATATATGGATTGATAGACAGATAGATAATGTTCATTTTATTCACATATTTCATAAGAAAAGAAAATGAGTTGTATTTCACAATGCTTTGCAAACAATTTGAAAAAGAAAAATTATTGAGAATCAGTAACAAAGCCATTTTTTATAATATTGAATTCATTTCTTGCTTATCGATTAACGTCACACACTAAAGCAATACAAGGACTATTCACAACGAACTTCCCTATGTTGAACAATGATATAGTGACAAGCACAATACCTGAATTGATACCTCTCTCCAAAATTTAAAATACCAAAGTTAGGACTTTGAGCCTCGATAAATTTAACTGGCATCAATCTCTCTACATGGTGAGTTTTCAGTGACATCAATATTCGAACAAACTCACCCCTTGATAAAAACACGCCAACTTCGAGTTTGCGACCTTGACCACTTAGCTACGGATGTATGAAGTAGGTATGGTAACTGAGGGCATGTTATTGAAAAGATAATCCTCATTTCCAGACGACAAGAACATTTTATAAGTTTATATGAGTCTAACATTATGGCCCTCAAATAATAAAACATTTTTTTGAAAAGAAATAAGAAAAACAGTTTTATTTTTATTTGAATTTAAAAGTATTTTGTAATTTGGTAATGCCAAACTTTTTCTAAGAAATATTTTATTACATCTGAAGAGTTATACTTTTTGCCTTGATTCTTAATCTTTTTTAAAATAAAAATTTAGATTTTAGATATCTTAAGCTTAAAAAAAAAATTGGCATTCTAAAATCTTGTGCTGTGTAAGAAAATGGTTAATAAGAAACACAGAATAAAGTTGTTTGAAAAGTTTTAGATAGTTCCAAAAGCAGCTCGTATGCGAAATAAGAGCAAACATTTTTGATTGACTGACTGTATATTAACATCGTACTCAGAAGCTAGAGCTATGGGCCAAAATGTTAATCATAGTAATAAAATAGTTAAGATAGTTACTATTTTAACGACTGGGTACTGAGAGAGAGAGAGAGAGACAAGACAGAATATGAAACATATGTTAATGTTAATTCAAAAAAGAGTATGCAATGCCTCAAATACCAATAACATGGCTACAAAACTATCAACTGCACAAGAAAAGAGAAAAACTGTTCAGTCGAATATCTAATGTTTTGTATATGAAATGAGGAAACGAACTTTATAACAGCCATAAAATTAGAAAAAAGCAGAGATTTCAACTGGATGCATGAATAAAACATATAAATGGATGTTTTAATTGAAACAAAAGCATGTATTTGTTTGTATAGCTGGTTAGTACATTTCTTCATACATCTTATTGCTCAAAAAAAGGGTCACCTCTAAGATTCCTTTGTCTTTGAAACCAGGGTAGAAGAGCCCGTAGAGTTTTGGAAGATGTATTTGTCACACATCTAAGTAAGCAGTTCACGTGTGTTTTCCCGAAAACTATACAGTTTTCGACTGCCACATTCATAAGATATTTCGTTGTAAGTATTCTAAATTAGAAGATGGCAGATGGTAAGACATAAATAAAACAAAACCATTCATATATATTTGATGAGCATCATTGTGCTTATTTGGCAAGTTATGCTAAAGAATTCATAATTTCTTTTTTACTGTGTGATCGAAACATCCCAGATTCAGATTTTGTAGATAAGTGTGATTTATTGCTGGAAAGCGTAGTAGTATATTGATGGCGCGAACATATCTTTTAATTATTAGATGATAGCAGAGGCGTAGAAAACTTAAAATTGCAGTGAATGTTTACATGTATCAAATAAACGCAATTAAAAAGGATGATTTTCCTATTTAAAAAAACATGCGACTATTTATTTAAAAATATTTTACACTCCCAAATATATTTATTTATATAATGAACCTAGTACATATTATAGATACATTTCTAATACGTTGGAAGTACTTCTTATGAAATGTAAATTTTTTTAGCTAGTTTCTTATTGGAGTATTTTGATAAAATCTTTTTACACTTATAATTCTTGTTCTGCACATTTATTTAAAATTCAAGAAAGTCGTTATTCTAATAAAAGAAAGTACTCATATAAGATATTTTTTTAGACGTATCATGTTTTTATCATGTTCATTCATCCTTTTTCGTATAATATTTACATTTACAGTTGAATTTAAGCAAAGATGCCATAAAATCTTTTGCCTATCACAATAATGAGTGTTTAAAAACTGAATTATCTAAAAATAATGTTAGCTAAAGATTTGTAAAAATTAGAAAGAGAGATAAATATTTATTGTAAAAATTGTTTACGATGAAATTTTTCTTTATTTTCAATACTTTTTACATAAGAATTTCGAACCCAATTTAATATTCAGGCGAAAAATATTATTTTATACAGATTTTTTTTAATTGTGCATTTTTGTTTTATCAAAGAAACTTCGAACCGGTTTCGAAACATAGCGTTTAAAAAAAAACCCACATTGAGTGATAATTTTTTCTCCATTTACACGTGTTTTGCTACTAAAAGACAAATGATGATTTATTACTTGATAACTGATGCCTTTAAAAAGGAATTTCATTTTAGTGCTCTTTTACAAAAAAACCTCGAACACAAACGTTGGATTGAAATGTCGCGATTAGAGAATATATGTCTTAAAATGGTTGTTTTCTCTCTATTGATGTTAAACAAACAGCACTTATCATGCTCCTCCACCCCTAGGGATGTTCAATAATTCTCAGAAATAATTCCCAATAGCTTTAGAGAAATTTTACTCACTACGCAATACTTAGTTTTTTTCCATATTGAAATATTTTGTATAATTCTTTTCATCAGAAATCTAAGAAAAACTCAAAGTATACAAAATTAGATTGCTCTTGAAATGTTTTTTGGGCATTCTTGACTGTAAATAGTATATGCGATTCCTTGATAATAACGTCACGATTGGTCTTAAAATGCGATATTAAAGATTTTTTAAATGTCTTTTTAATTAAGTAAACATTTTTAGAGTTATCTTCTGATGTAGAAATACAATTTCTATTTGGGATATTTTTTAAAATTATGGAAATAAATGTTAAGGATACAATGATGGAATACCCGCAATCATTTTTTTTTCAAATTTTAAACTAGTAACATTTAATACACAATTCATTCACAAATAGTAATAATAGTAACAATTTCATTCACAAATTTTCATTCAATTCAATTCATAGTAACATTTCATTCACAAATTTCTAAGTATACGTTACTTTAGATTGGCTTCTATTTTAAACTCACATTGTTATATCGGAAAAAGGACAAAATGTTCATTCAGCCGAAAGACTTTTCTTAACTATTGCTGAAAACTAATACTAAACCTATCAGCTTTTATCGATAATAATCGATACTTTCATCATTATAAAGAATTCTACATTTCCTATCCATATTTGATTCAAAATAATTTATCAGAAAAAAAATTTTAAGACATAGAATTTTAATTGTAATTGATAGGATAAAAAAATTTCAATACATATTAGGAATCAATTTATTGTTATACTTCGCTGAGTAACATCACATTTTATTCACATTTAAATATATTTTCAACACAAGTGAAGCTTATAAAAGGGTGTTGAAAACATTTTGTGCCTGAATTAAACTTAATTAAATTGATTTTAAACCTTTAGGAATTTAGATTTGAAAAAATATTGTAAATTTTCTTTTATAGTTTTTCATGTTATTTCCTTTTATCTTAAAAAGGAGAAAAAATGAGCAGATACTTTTTACTTAGATTAGAGAACAAGTGAATTTCGAAAAAAAGGAATACAAAAATTACTAATTAAAGTTATATTTAATACAATTATTTGTAGTAAGATTAACTGTATAATATCTTTTATTTTTATTTATAACTCATTAGTTTATAGCAACTTAATTCATCGTGGATAATCATGTTATTAATATTTTTTTTATCTATATATATTTCTATAAAAATTTTTTCCTGTAATTCATTGAGGCATAGATTCCAGTAATATTTTAGAATATTAGGCATTTTCATTCCAGAAATAGTTGAAAACCTCGTCACGTTTCAACAATTACAAAAATTTAAGAGTAAGCTATTTATTTAAAAAAAAGTATCAATAGATTGTTTTTAAATATTACGTAATAATTTGTTGAAATGAGTTGTACCAATAAAAAAAATCAAACATGAAAAGATGCTTTCTTAATAAGTCGTCAAAATCTTGGAAATAAGATTCACAACCACATAAATCAGTCTTTATAAGGTAATATATTTTTATTTGCCAATTACACATTGTCAAACATAAGCTTTGAAATGATCACTTTAAATATATAATGTATAATGGATAGCCAGATAATGATATCATTTTTCAGTCTTATCATGACATCTAAACACAAATCTTTCTTTGAGAACAACTTTTTTAATAAACCGCGTTAATAGATACCCATAAATCCTCAACATGATACTATTAATAAAAGAATTAATAATGAAAACCAAGATAGTTACAGGAAAAAAATTCGACGGAAATAACGATAGCTACTTTAAAGTTTGAGAAATATTGAAGGAAAAGTACTAATATAATAGAGTATTCTTGTGGAAAAGATAAATTTTATGAAAAGGTTATTTCAACTTTCTTTTATCATTCTTTACTGAATATATTTCTGGCTTGATAAAAATTTGAGCATCGTTTATAATGTACATAACGTATTTTATAAAATAAATCTAGAGAAAAATTTATGTCTGTTGCATAAAAGAATCCCAGGTAATGAATTATTCTCTAATAATGATTCTTCTTTTATTTTTAAAAGGTCATGGACAATAGTATAATTAGAGTAACACAAACTGTATTTTAACATTTATAAATTTGAAGTGTAGGAATTACTTCGGAAAGAGATTAACATCATTCTTGTGTAGATTATCTCTAATAATTTGATTTTTAAATTTAAAAAGAAATTACAAAAACAAAGGAATTATATAAATTTTTTAATACTCGGTATTTGATTTCAGAAACTTGAGTAAAATGCAGTAGGTAAAACAAAATGACCAATTATAGGAATTATGACGAAAGTAAAATATATGAGCAAGTCAGTCTGATTGTAGAAAATATTATTTCAAAAATAATGAACATTAAGTATTTTTTCTTTGATATATCAGAGAAAAGTAAGTAATATTTGACAATAACAATATATTTTTGAATATGTATTAGCTAATTTATATTCTCTACTTTATCATTATAGACAAGTTATTTGTATAAATAAGAGATAAATTGTTAGAAATCATGGATTAGAATATCAACATATCTCTTACGATTTTATGTAATAAAATAGAGCCACATTTTCTGAAGAAAAACGGAAGGTAATATGACTGTTAATTTAAATTTTGAGATTGAAAATAAAAATAATTTACTCAATTTGAGAATTTACCATCTTTTCGAAAAGTTCACAATTTAAATTTTGATTTGACTAATTGAAAGAGAGAGGGAAAAGTGCTCAAATCAAGTTCATTATTAAAAGGAACAGCAGAATTATGTTTTAAAATTTTTTAAAATATTACTGAGGAGTAAAGAAAATTGTACGTAGAGAATCTCATACTATCTTATTAGGTTTCATGGACTATAAAACATTTTAAATTATTTTAAAAAATATGCTGATACATATTCTCAGCATAAAATATTTTTAATTTGATTTCAGTAAAAATTTGATCTAAAATTAAAACATACTTTTTGAGCATGCTTTTCTTTTTAGTTTCATTTCATAACCTTAAATTTTATACTCTCAATTTCTTACTTCTAATGCATCGCATCACAAAATATTTAGCTGTGTCACAGTAAACAATATAAAAACTGTTTGAAAATTTCTTTAACTTCTGTACATCAGAATATATTATCTAGTAACACTATGTCTTTTTAAAATAGTAACTATTTGAAATGTATCATTAACAACAAATTTCATCATAAAATATTTTTTCATATTACATATTAAAGGAATTTTAAAAACATGTTTTATTTTTTTTTATCTCTAAACATTATTTAAATTAAACATTTACATAATTTAGAGAAATTTTGAAAAATTAAACAATTTGTGCATGATTTGATGAAGTGGGAATTTGTGTGTCAATTTAATATTTAGAAACAATATTTGGAAAAATAATATTCATTAATAGCCAAGTTTATGTAAGACTGCATTGTATCATAAAAAAATCAAGTAATTAATTATTTTCAAAGTTGCAAAAAAGATCATAACGAAACTAAAGTAATCAAAAATGAATTTTTGAAAAAACGTATTTTCGGGTATTAAAAATAATTAATTTACAAAATTTTCTAAATAAATAATATTAAACAAGTTTGAATTTATTGTTTTTATGTGAATTTGTCTAATATGATAATCTTATGAATATTTCTATTCTATAATTTGCATTTTTCTTACTTTACTTTAAATGATTTACTTTGAAAATAACACTAACTGACTCTATTTTTTATTTTAATCAATTTTAGAATAGAAATAAATTGTATTTTAAATATTAAAATAGCATAAAATTGCTCAAAGTTAAGCATTATAAACAAGTTTCAAATGAATTCAACAATATTTAGCATATTTTGTACTGTATCTGTTATAAAGAAATCTCTTGCTCGCTTTTTTATGACAATGCTGATTTCATAGCTATTATATAACATATAATGATCGATGGAAATGATAAAATTGCTACTAGTTTTATATATTTAGAACAGGGATGGCGAACCAGTGGCCCGCGTGCCATCAATGGCACGCGACACAATAATTTAGGCACACCAGTGATCAAAATGGTTCGCATTTTGTTTCAAAATGATAAAGTTCACTCTGAAGTATTACTAACAAACGCGAGTGATCGGTCTCGGCACACTCGTTTGTTTGTTGCTTTAGTTACGTCGTGGAGCACAGTTGCTTATGATACAAAATTTGTCTACGCATAGCATAGTCAATTTCGTTGACACAACTATATTTTAAAGTTTATTTGTGTTATATTTGCGATTTTTAACTGTTATTTAATGTGGCTAGTTCAGCAAAAGAAAAAAGGGCAAGATAGTAAGTGTAACAGAGAATTTCAAACTTGGTGAATCTAGAAATATGGCATTATCAGTAAAGGCGACAAAGCGGTGATTTTTTCATGTTCTGGAACGGTGGTATGCAGAACATCGTCTGTGTAAAACAGCATTTTGAAACAAATCACCAAACTTCTAGTCAAAAACGTGAACCACAACAAAAATAATTAATTGCTTAGAAACCATTTGACAGATGACTCCAATTCAGAATGCATTCTACTGATAGTAGCATCTTACGATCCTAATATAAGTTATTTGTCATCCAATCTGCAACAACAGAAGTCACCCTAATGTTACTTTAATTTGAATTACATGTATAACTAAAACATTTACAACTATACAGTACAAAAAGTATTTTTTCGTAGTAAATAAAGAGTTTTGAGTTGTTAGTATTTAGTTTTATTATTTTTCCAATAATTACAAGTCCAAATATTTGACAGCACATCTAGACCTCATTAAACACTTTTTTGGAAAAAATGGCACGTTGATCCATAAAGGTTTGCCACCCCTGATCTAGAAGATGAACAATTCTTCTTCCTACAACTTTAACGTTTTTAAAAATAAATACTGACAAGGAAACACTCCGAGAATAGGTATTGTATCGGACTGATCTGAGAAGCATAGTGAATACACTTTACTTCATTGACTATTATTATTACTTTTATGGTTCTTATAATCTCTACATCTCAATTCTATAAAGAATTGGCGAAGAGCTATCTTTCATCTAGATTCGCATCCGTCCAACTCACATTATTGGAAATTACCATTCTTCAAGCATAGACTTAAATTTCCCAAATGATCTGTCAACATTTCATAGTGTCCATGCCAACCACCCATCCGGGAAAATGACGCTGACTGCTGTGCCGTAGGGCTTGGATTCTAAACCCCGAGAAGACATAAAGGTCTGTAAATGAAAAGTGCCTTTGTAACATAGGAATACTCTAAACAGCTGTCCAGCAGAAAAGTCCTCTCGTGAGGTTGGTGGAAGGGGAAGAGAGGCGAGAGGTCTTGAACAACTCCAGGGTGCTATCACTCAAAGTTGGGGTGGAACCGAACCAAATCATACTGTCACCTGTGTGGTGCCCAATGTTGCGGTTACGACATGCGTACTTTTAGCCCTTTGCTGGATTAATTTCATTAGCCTCGATCTGACACCATCAAGCAGGTGACATCAGCAATAACACAGCAGTCAAAAAGCATCCAAGCTATTTTTTTTATTTTATAAAGCCTGTACACCACAAAGTATCACACGGGGGCTTACACAAGTAAGCGTGAAGCACACATCACAAAGGAAAGACAGCATTTTAAAGTCATGAAGGATTACAACACACACATCCATGCCTTCTCCGGGATTCGAACTCAGACTCTATCGCACTGCAGTCAGCGTCACTGACCACTATACCAGATGGGCGGCATCAAAGCTATGTTAAAGTTAAAAAAGAAAAACCCATTGGGATATTCATAATAAAATTACAACTCAGAGTGTAATAGAATTAACAAGTACTTCAAACTACTTTTAAATGCACTTTAATTTATTTTATAATTCTACAAAAAGTATTAAAATAATCTTATAAACTAATTGGAAGTCAAAGGAATCATTTTTGCAGACTATGAAAACTTTTTTTTTCGTGCGTCTTTAAAGATTTTTGTCGTGAATTTTTTATTAATTTTTATTTGTTAGATACTGAGTTTTTTTTTAGATTTACCCAGTTGACTTGTGTGTGTATGTATGCATGTGCGTGTGAAAGGATATAAAGGTATCGTTGGTGAAAAAAAAAACAATTGCTTCCTACGAGGGAAAAAGAAAAGTAAAAGCCGCTGAAGAAAATTATCCTAAGATGTGCAGTTAAGCAAGAAATTAACTTCATTTTTTCCAAACTTAAAATTACAAACCAGTCTTTTGTGATATTGGCTCCGATATAAAATTCAAAATGAATTACAATTAATGGAAATGAGATTTGAATAAGCATAGCCTGGGGAAAAACGGTATTATTTTTATTAGCAGTAGCATTAATTCAAAATAAACTTTGAAAAAACGATGCTTTATTTTTTCCTTTTTGAAAAAGTTTTAATTCGTATAAATGGTGTACTTTCTCTTAAAAACATAAATATTTCTTTAGAAATTTCTCTTTGCTTTCTTATTTTAATTCTTTTTTTAATTGCATGTGTTTTAAAATGTAGTTTTATTTGAATAGCAATCAAGAAATTTTTTCTCCAGAATTTAAACCTTTTCACTTATATTTTTAGATATAATAAAAATTTCTTAAGATAACTTTTTTCCCTCTTTCTTTCCCCGTAACTTTTATAACGTTTTTCATACATTCCCTTCTAAACATATTAAAGGAATAAAAATACAAAGAGATGAGAATTTTAACGAATTTTTTACTAAACAACATTAATTAAGTAAAGAAATAGTAATTTTTTTCTACCTTCGCATGAAACTGACACTCCTTTATATTGTTTTTTTTAACAATAAAATTTGCAGCAAATGCATTAGAAATTTGAAAACGCTTTTTTTGCATTTAAACTTTTCAAATATTTCTTCTAAATATAACATATGTTAGATATTTTTCCATCATTACATGAATTAATATTATAAAAATAAATATAAAGTTTTACAATGTGAAAATAGGGAAATTGTATACATAATTTGAAATTAAATTACAACAATTCAGGGAAAAGTTATCTTTAAGAAAGTGCTATAATCACAGTTGATCAGATACAGTTGATCATTTGATTTTGTCCGGGTAGCGTCTATTAAATCTAGTACAATTATTAATTGAGGAGGAACTTCGTAGCTTAAGGCCCTATCACACATGCATATTTGAAGCAACCGTTTCACCGAATTTTTTAAGCAGCTGAGGGTGAAGGGTTGCCGCAAACAAAACAACATGCTTTAACGTCAGCCGTGCTCTATCACCATATTGAAAAATTACTCGATATTATTTCTTTTATTTTGCTCGCGCTTTTGTTGACGGGCGTAAACAGAAATGGAGCACCATTCTGTTTAAAATATTATACACCATTAAAATATTATACGGCATTAAAATAGTATACGCCATATCTGATGCGTTTGACGAAGCCGAGTTTGACATCTTTACTGCCATCTCCATTGTCGATGACGTAAGGAGCCGAAGAACTCCATTGGCTGGAATCTCAAGCAATTTTTATTCGGAACAATTTTTTCAGCTCACTGGGAAAAAGTTTTTCAGAGCCATTGCTATGGCAACTAGGTAGAAATTGTCCGGAATTAGTTGCTTTCAAGGAAAGTTCCTCCAAATACGTATACGTGTGATAAGACAGAGTCAGATCACAAAGATAGTAATTTGATTTATTATCTTTTATCCTTCTACCTTCCATTTCAAGGATATAAGCAACAATAATTCATGAATTAAACGACAAAAGTAACTATTTAAAGAAAGTCTTGATTCCTCATATTGTTTTTTTTTCTTTTTTTTTGCCACTGAACTAAAAAAAACTCTTGTGTTTTCTACTAAGAGTTATTGAAGATAAACTTCAAAGCATAAAATTCAAATGATATCGATATAAATTTTGGAGAAAAACTTTTGATTTTATAATCGTGATGCAAAATATCACAATTCCATCGAAGCTTGATAAACACAATAAGAACGTTTTCTGAGCGGATTAAAATTAAAGTTATGGAAATTATTAATGTGTTTTTAGTTAACAATAATATTGTATGTAAACAGCTGATACAACTGAAAAAGCAACATAACATTACTTAAAAAGAGGGAAAAAAGAACATATATTTCGAAGAAATGGTAAATAACTGATGGAATAAATTCGTGCTAAAATTAATATAATGGATAAAAATAATTATTTTACTTCCTTTTTAATCATTAAAACATTTTTATTTTTATTTTGAAAAGATTTTTTGAAGAAAGCTACCCTTGCATTTTGTATAAAATGAAAATCAATTATTGATTATATTCAGCAACATGCAATTTTTTGGTAGATGATTATTTCGAAGGTTGTTTGTAGAACGATAATTTTATGGAGATGCTATTTTTATCAAATATACACCCATCCTGTTTTTCTAACTAATTACTATCAACTACTTTTTTCTAATTTTTCTAATAGATTAATTAGTACTAATATTTAAAACGCTCAAATTTGTTCAAACGGTTCACATAGGGTATCTATACATGTTCCCTTCAACATAAAATGTGTTTTTTGTGTATATGTTTTTTATAACATTCCTTTCTAAAAATATTCTTAATATCTCGAGAAACATATTTCAAAGTTTAAAAATTATATTGAACTTTATGCTTTATCTGGATATTAACTTTATTTTGCTTTAGAGAGAAAACTCAAATCATTTAAGTGCATCAGCAACTGTGAAATTTAGTAGTCTTTGATCCCAAATATGAGTTCATTTTAGAGAAATTAATTAAAAAGTGACGATGATATATTATACCAAGGGTGTCAAACTCAAAGGCAAACTTGGGTCACACAAACAAGGTTTAACTTTAGGAGAGCTAAAAAAAAATCAATATTCATAGAAACACAGGTTTATTTCGAATAATTCATAATAAACACATATAAAAGAACAAGAAAAATGTAATATTAACGTTCTGACACTTGACTTCTCTTCCTTTCCTTTCAGAAGAAAATTTTTTTATTTTAAATATATTATTGTGTGCTGATATATTGGCCGGGCCGCAAAAACATTAGCTGTAGGTCGCCAGTTTAACACCCTCCCCCCCGGTATGCTATAAAATTTTTTAAAGAACATAACTACTGCTATCGTTAATTTACACACTTAAAAAAAAGTGAATCTATCTTTACTTTTTTACGATTTGTTTGTAAAATTTTGTTTCATATTTATTTCAGTATGAGGAATACTGTATTACAGAATATAGTTTCCCTTCCTTCCTAAATAGCACATAGCCCATGGTGGACCCTGGCCTTCGTAAGAATTCCAAATCAGGATATCCTGTATCTTGGCCTGACTTTTTTTTTTCAGTTCCTTACATTAATAGTTTTCAGATTTTTTCCTACGCATTCGATCCACCTGAATCTGGTCTTTTTTTCGAGTACCTTACGGTCTGGCCACAAAGATGTTTTTTTTGTGTGTGTATGATTCGATTGTCATCCAATTTTATCATATGTCTTGCCCATTTTAACCTTTGTATTAAAATGAATTTTTAACAATATCTGGTTCTTTAAAGAGTTTATAAATTTCGAAATTGATTCCTCTTCTCCAAATATTATCAGATTTTAAACCTCTAAAAATACTTCTAAGGACTCTCTTCTTTCAAATATAGCAAGAGTCTTTTTGTATCTTTCGGTCATTGCCCACTTTTCTGCAGCATATGTGAGAACGGGCCTTATCAATGATTTGTAAATGAGTACTTTTGTTTTTCTGCTGAGGAAATTAGATTTTAAATATTTTTGAAGTCCATAAAAACATCTGTTACCAGAAGTGATTTTATTGTGAACCTCTGGTGTTATGTCATTGAGTGTGTTCAGTTCAGAGCCTAAATATCTGAAGCCATTGACAACTTATAATGAATTTACATCCCTTCTACCCTGTGGCCCGTCTAAAAGTGTGGAAGGGGCTGAATGATCATACGACGTGATGAATTACAATTATTTTATTTGTCACTATAATCAACTCAGACTCAGACACAATCAACACTTTAACAATCAACACAAGATAATTCGAATCAGTAACAGACAAGAGGGAGAGAGACGAGATTGCGTTGGGGAGAATATATTCAATCATGCAGCTCTACCTTTAATATAACTTTATACAGAGCTTACGTATTTAATGACCGCACTATTAGTTTAACCTTCTAAACATCGACTTAATTTACGATCACCTTGCAGTCTTCTCTTTACTTTAAGTTGACTTTAACACTTCTACCTAGGTAATCTAATCACTTTCTTAATATCCAAACATCTGGCTTCTTACTTTGTTTACGTATACATTTCACTGCCAATTTACTTCACTTCTAATCTATTCACAATTTACTAACTCTCAAACATGTGAAGAAAGAATATATATATTAAACCTAATTTGCGTATCACGTTTTCTATATTTTGGAGAAGATTGGTCGAAACTGCTGGCCCAAAAGAATTCCCTAGAGAGTTAGTAGAAGGACGCGTATAGATCTGTCACAAACTTCAAAGCTGTATTCTCTTATTACAAAATAAAGTTCATTAAAACTGGTACTAATTTGGTTTTGTTCTGGTCTATGGTAAGAAGCGTTTTATTTGCTTCCGCTTCCAAATAATGGAAGGCCTATTTAAGTGCATCGAGTGACCGAACGGTGGTTCTTAAACTGTGGTCCACAAACCTCACGGAGGTCCACAGCGTCTTTCTAAAGGGTTCACGAAGGTCTCTCAATTAATGTTAAAGTTTCATCCTTTTGCAGACTCAGAAAGGCCTCGTGGGAAAATTAAAAGATGTGCCATCTAAGGCTAAATCAATAAAAGGCCCTCAATGAATCTTTAAACCACTAAGCCAGGTCTCAGGAGTCAGGGAGGAGTGTTAGAAATCTCGGATCACGCTGTCAGGCTGATACGTAAAGAGGGAAGGGGAGGGGGAAAGCTACGGTGATTAAAAATTTAAGAACCACTGATGTAGATTAGTGTTCTAGAGACATAAACTATACTTTTATTGAAATGTTAAACATTCTGTAAAAGTTGATTATTTCAATCTAGAAAAACAGTTTGAACTATTTTTTATTATAAATAAATAAAAGAGGAATTTGTAAATTTCTGAAAATATCATATGCACAACATAAAAAGAAGTTATTTTTCACTAATTTCTTTGAAATAAGTCATTCTTCTAATTACAGTAGAACGTCGTTTATATATCCGAATCAATTGGGACCGGACATCGAAACCGAATGCGATCCATGCAGTATATGATACTGGACACTATACAAATATTGAAAATCATCACATGCGGGAAACGGGCTTGAAGAAAAAGCAAAATAGGTGCAAAATGTCGCAATTTTACCTTGATTGGGGAAAATAACCACTTATTTTTCGCTGTACCATTGTACACCTTCGTTTTTTCAAAGCAAAGTCTCTGGTTCTCTTCAGCAGCAGTAGTTGAGTAGGATAGCACTCTGATTTTTGTTCGTACCACTCCATAGCTGTCTCTAACACAAAAAACGCGTTAACATTTGCTACTTTCGTTGTTGTTGTCCTCGTCTTCCTCCGTTTCATCGTCGACAGGGTCGGATTCTTCTTGCATGGAAGTCACGATCTCGTCATCATTTAGCATTTGAAATCCACAGTCTTCTGCATCGCATGTGATTCAGGTTTCTACATCAACAAAACTCAACAAAAGAGCACGTATACACCCCTCACTTGGAAACAAACTGACCTAATATTACGCGTATATGTTTACCAAATCACACAACTGAAATTCCCCAAATATCTCTCACCTTGGGGTTTCCCGTCAATTTTGACCTCACACGAAACAACTGTAGAGCATTGCACTGTTCGAAAACGTATCCGGACTTTGGTTCGGATATTTGACGTTCCGGATAATAAACGTTCGGATAAACCACGTTCTACTGTGATCAGTTTTCTTAATTCATCAATCTTTCTAAGACATTTTTTCTCCGTTTATTTATTTACAGCCTGAGCCCAACTTACCAAACCCTTTTCAACGAATTTTGCGATTTAACAAATGTTCTGCGCCATCTTATGGTCAGTGAACTGACTGCGTGCGACTGTTCGAATCCAAACATGTTTTTTTTTCCTTTTTCTTCTGTTTTTTACCCTGTTATATTCTGTGACGTTTTAATTTAAACAAATGTTTCTTTTCCTCCGACTGAAATGAAGGCAAAAAACCCTATTTAACGAATAATAAACCTGAATTAATGAATTTTTCAACAGCTGAGAATTTTTTTAATAGTTTATATTAGAAAAAATTGGATATTTTCAAATGACTTCCTTTTTGTCAACAGCAAAAGACCTTTCTTGTAAGCAGCAAATTTCGACTGGAAAGGGGTACAGACAATTATTAGACTTCGCAGGGGCAGATGAATCATGAGTGTAACCTATCTCGTGAGATTTGAATAGGACAGGAAATTCCTTTTTTTCCTCATTCCACTCTACAACGCTGGGAATACTTTGCGATTTTAACAATTATATTTCATTTGATGACGAAATGACTACTTGTGCAACGTAAACTGAGAAAATTGTTGATTTATCAGAGCAAATGAATAGCAATTCTGATGTAGAAATTAATAATGAAACTCCTATCAAACCTGTTACATTTTCTTATTCTTTACGTTGTTTGGAAACTGTGAAAATATACCTCATGCAGCAGGATGTAAATGACGCAGTATATATATATATTTTCTACTCTGTATAAAGTGGAAAAAAAAAACTCTCTCGAGTCTAGAATCAAAAAGATTGTAGTCAGTATTTAAAAATTTCCAATTTTCTCGTGCGTAACAATTTACTAACAGTATTTTTAATTGTTGAATAATCATTGCGTAATTTCTAACTACGGATAATTTTTGTGTAGTTGCTTATTATAGAATTTCCAAAAGGTAAGTGCAAAAAATTCTTATGTTGTTTGAACCTCAATATAACAAATAACCCCCTAATTAACAAATAAATTCTTTGGCACCGATGAATTCGTTAAATATTGGTCAGACACAGTATATATTATTATATTACAGTATTTATTTATTGATAATTTTCAAAGATCCAATTATTATTGGACTAGAATAGGAAAACGTAATATAAAAGGAAAAATAAAATACCAAGAAAATAAATGAAGAATCCAGAACAATTTATACTCAATTTCCAAGGCTACTTGCAACTAATTACACTTTAACAAGCAAAATGCAATAATTGAGAATTTGGTAAATGATTAAATCATCACACCAATACAAATTTCCTTTATAATTGAAACAAAGGACGAAAAAAACGTTTCCGAATTCCATTTCTGAAAAAAAATAAATGCATTAGAATTTTTATTATTTTGTAAGAATGGAATTATTATGAAATAATAAAAAATAACCTTTTTTGACAGCTAACTAGAAGATAAGTATTTTTTTTATGTCGAGATATTCATTTGTTTCATTTCGTAAGGAGTTTTTATGCTTGTGCAGCATAAATATCTATATATTTTTTTAATGATATTTTTTGAGTTCAGCAATTTATAAATTTTAAAAAGGATATACTACTTAATGTAATTTTAGTTAACTTCAAACAGGAAATAAATTAAAAGTGTGCTTTTAATCTTAGAGAGAACACTAAGTTAAAGAAATATCTTTTAAGGGATAAAAATTATTGGGAAAGTTTTACTTTAATTTCTTTTTAATGAATTCTGGTAAGTTAAGAGTTTTTCTATATAACAGCTTTTTGTTCAATAGTCTTATTACCTTACTATTCCTCTATTCTTCTCATGCTTTTATTACTTACATAATTAGTTATTCAATATCTTTGAAGTAGAAAAACTTTTCAAACTTTTAATTCAGTTCGTTATCTTGATTTATTTAATATTTTTGAAGTAAAAAAAAAACCCTTTTATCCTTATTTGAATTAAAAATCAGTGAATGGGATTTGAAGAAATTCACAGGAAGTGTTTTTTTGTGGATAAATTGTTTGTTTAATGACACTTTATGGTTTTATATATACAGGTGGTTATCAAAGAAATGGAAACACTATAGATTTATAAAGAATTCCTTTATTATTACGGTGTAGAACCACCTTTGACATGTGATACAGCTGGCTTCGCCTAGAAATTGATTCATGCAAATGCTAAATAGTGTTTAGAGGAATATTGTACCACTCTTTATGGAGATTTTGTGAAAGTTCTGGGAGAGATGCAAGCGGAGGATGCGATTCCATATTGAACGCTCTAAAACAAACTATAACGGTTCAATAATATTGAGGTCGGGTGACTTTACTAGCCAAGGTAGATGTTTAACTTCTTCCGCGTGTTTACGAAACCATGATTGGACAAGCCCCACTGCATGGATAGGTGCATTATCTTCCTGAAAAATTCCATCTCCTGCAGGAAACATAGTTAATATCATAGGATGGACGTGGTCAGCTAAAATTTCTTAATACTTCTCACCAGTAATTCTTCCTTTCAGGGTTACTATTCGTCCAGCAGAAAACCACGACACGGCTACCCGTATCACCTCCATGCTTCGACAGTAGGAAGGAGACAATCACGATCCTGCTCTTAATGCAGGTGTCCTCCAAATGTGCACTTGTCCTGTTTTAATGGAAAAGTGTAAAAGATGATTTGTCAAACCATATTATTTCTTCCATTTATCAATACATCAAATTTTGTGGTGTGACAACCCTGCAGACAACGTTTGGGCTTATCATCGGGGACAAGTGGCTTGGGAATTGCTACTTTGCCGTTAAATGTTCTGTTTGTGAAGGTGCTTTCTAACTGCAAATATTTGCACTGGGGAATCTAGATGCTGATTAAGTACTTCGGTCACTTTTGCTGCAATTGTTAGATTTTTAGACATAACAATCCGTTTCTATACCCGTCGGTCTCTTTCACTGAGATTCTCTTTTTGTCTTCTATTTTACTTTACCGAGCTTGTCTTGCCTCATTGTGTGTATGCTGTCATGACTTTAGACAACTTACCTCTAGAAATGCCTAAAAGTTGGGATGTTTCGGTCACATTTTCTCCAGCTAGACGAGATCCTACAATTTGACCTCTGAAAATCTGAGAGGTCCGACATTTTACGCTTTTGAAAAAAATTCAAGACTTACAGATCTTTAATAAAGCTACCACATACTACCAAAATATGCACATTTCTATGTATAAAAACGGCTAGTTAATATTATGAACTGCTGTTTACAAAAAAAAATAACCTCATGAAGGAATCATCAGAATTAATTGAAATTTATTGCACAAACGACTTGTAACAGTACAAAAAAATGATGAAAATTTCAAAGTAAAAAAGAAAAACAATATTAAGTGTCCGAAATCAGTATTTGGTTTAGCCACCACGCGCTACAATGAGTGCTGCTATACGAAGTGGCATGGAGTCAAACAAATTTTGAATTGCCTGCTTGTGGAAGAGAATTCCATATTGCTTGTATGCGCAGCAAAAGTTCGTCTTTTGAAGCTGCAGGACGCGGATCACGAGCGAGACGCCGACCAACCAAATCCAACACGTGCTCAATAGGCGACAAATCCGGCGAATAAGCAGGCCAAGGAAGAAGTTGCATGTGTTGGGCTGAACAGAAGTCTCGAACAGTCTTTGCAACATATGGGCGTGCATTATCCTGCTGAAAGATAGTTTTAGGAATGCCTTGAAGGAAGGGAACGACTTCGGGCTGTAGCACTTCACGGACGTACCTGTTGCTATTGAGATTACGCTTAATTCATAGCAAATTGGATCGTCCATGATATGAAATCGCACTCCAAACCATAACTCCGGGTGTTAGGCCACTATGTCGTTCGATAATGCACTCTGGAAGGCAGCGTTCACCGGCATAGCGTCTAACACGAATGCGACCATCATGGTCCCACAAATTGACGCGTGATTCATCTGAAAAGACAACTTGGTCCCATTCAGCTTGCCAGACTCTGTGCTCATGAGCCCATTGCAGACGCAGCCATCGATGGTTTGCCGTGAGGGGGATCCTGTATAAAGGCACTCTTGCACGGTGCAGCAGACGTCGACGATTTGGCGAAGCCGACATAAGTACACCTGTAGCAGTAGACCAACGTGCTGCCAACTGCCTGGAGGAAGCTGTACGGTCATTCACCACGATGCGGAGCAGGTGTCGATCGTCGCGCGCTGACGTCGCCTTACGTCGACCACTGCCAGTTTTTCGAGTTGTTCGGTGCTCGTCAGTCCACTGCTTCCAAACTCGCATCACTGTGGAACTGTTCCGCTGCACACAAGCTCCTAATGTGCGATAGGAAAATCCTCCTTCTCGAAGGCCGATAATCTTCCCCCGTTTAAACTCCGTAAGTTGTTGGAATTTCTCCTTATTTCGTCGTGGAGGCATTCTTAGGTCTCATTAAACGTTCACCACTAACAAATAATCATTAACTATTTTCAAAGTCCCACTACAGCCCTCTATTTATTCGCTTTCAGCATCAGTTCAGAGGGTGCTGCACATGTCACGCATGCGCGGTGGCTCTAAAACATTTTCTATTTTAAGTAACATCCTATAACTGATATTTGCTGCAAAGTTCATTTAATTCTGATGATTCCCTTCATGGTGTTGTATTTTTTACAAACAGCAGTGTATTTTAATATTTACGAAGTGCATTAAAAATGTCACTTTAATTCACAGGTGTTTCCATTATTTTGCTAACCACGTATAATCTGTCTGAATTTCTTTTGATTATGCTGCGCAGAACCTCATTTTTTGAGTTTTGAAATATGTATTCTCATATTACATGTTAAGTCTTTTCGACAGAAAGAGGAAATGATATATTTGCCATTAAGATGCATGCTATTTTACGAATATTTTGATAGTAAGAATGAGATGTATTATTATTTTTTTATACTGTCTTCTAAAATAACTCGGGTATTACCAAGGCCATCTTGAATAAGAGAAGGCCGCGCCAGTCAGAGGGCTGGAAATAGTCACATGTTCAAAGGAGGGAATGAGAGTTTTTTGGCGGGACCCACGATTACTAACGCTTCCATCTTGTATGCTGACAAAGTTGGTATTTGTTCCCGAGTGTGTTTTTTAGGATAACTTTAGGATTACTTTTCAGGATAACTTTACCATTCAGGATAACTTTACGATTCAGGATTATTTATATACCATAAAGAAAGGTACGATATTTATATTATTGTGTAACTTTACAGTTGTGTTATTATTGAATTTTTTCTTTTGCTTCTTGAGGACATGGTATAATAAATTGATGCTTATGTGCCAACATCCTTAATTATTTGTAAATTAAGATATTTTGTTTTATATGAGAAGTTAGAGTTTAATGTTATATTTTTTTATTCTGTCAAATCTTAGTTATCTTAAAACTTTTTTCATAACTTAACCTAAAGCTGCACACATTTTATAAAAAATGCCTCGTTATTGTTGTGTACCAAATTGTACCTCTAATAAACCAGGGCAGCCCTACGTTTCAGTGTTTCGTTTCCCAAAAGATGAACAGTTGTTACAAACTTGGAAAAAGAAAATTCCAAGGGATTTTAAAAACACTAACAATAGTGTAGTGTGCATTAAACATTTCCCTGAATCTTTCATTGTAAGAAAAGATAAAATTACAGACAAGACTGGTACTGTTATTGAAATACCTAGAGTGTATCCAAAATTATCAGAGAATGCATATCCTTGCATTTTCCCTGGTTGTCCATCCTATTTGAATGAAACAATTAAAGAACGCTCAGTGACAATTCAACGAAAGGAAAAAATGAAACAATTAGACGAAAAACTGTTGACTAATTTTATTAAGAAAGACGAAATTACCAGTTTTGAATATTTAAATAAAATCTGTTAATGCGAGAAAATCCTATATCTGATTTCTTATCTAAAAATAATGTTCTAAAACATGATTGTGAAAGTTGCATAACATTTCTTTTTATTAATTGTGAAAATTGTCCTTCTATTTTAAAATCCCTGAAAATAAATACAGATCTCTCTATAGTTATATTTAATAATAATCGTCAATTAAATATACCTTCTATTGGAAAAATTCTTAATAATCCTCCTAGATTAACATATTTCAGTGAATTGCTAAATATTCTTAATACAGTAAAAATGTCTTTGAGGAAATCTGTTCTATTAATTCTATTCCTGATCATGTTATGGCTATTCAATCTTGGGAGAAGTACATTGAAAATTGTAATGCTGAAAATTTTGAGGCGGCAAATTTTATTTTAGAGCAAATGAAATTATTAAATACAAATAAACATGGCCGTAAGTATAGCAGTAATTTAATGGTTTTTCTTTCTGCATGTACATTAAATCTACTGCATGCTATTCCTATGTAAGGGATAAGGGGAATATAATTCTTCCAAGTTTGAGACAGTAACAGAGAGTTGCATCTGGATTAAATGTTACTCCAGGTTTGTCAACTTTAGCGAATGAAAATTATCTACGAGGTAGATGTAAAGAACTAAAAGACCACGAGAAACACGTAATATTACAAATTGATGAAATTTTCATCAAAGTAGCGATTACATATAAGTGTAATAAAATTGCAGGACTTACAGAGAAAGGAGATGCAGCTACTACAATTCAATGTTTTTTATACTTTTCTTTATTGAGTAAAAATAAAGAAATAGTATCATTGAACCCTGTAAAGAACATGAATGCTGAAGATTTGCATTCTATGACTTTAGAAGTTTTGCCACTAATGGAAAAGGTAGGTTTTTCAGTTGTTTGTATTATAAGTGATAATAACAGAGTAAATAGAAATTGTTTTTCTAAATTGTGTAATGGTACCATAAAGAGTGTTATTCAGAATCCAGCTAATAATACAAAAAAATTGCATCTTATTTTTGATTCAATACATCTTATCAAATCTATACGAAATAATTGGTTGAATCAGAAAGATGCTGATTCTTCTTTAATGTATCCTGATCCTTCAGAATTTTCTCAAATCCGAAAAGCATCTTTTTCATCATTATTTAAAATTTATAACGAAGAAATGAACAATATTGTTAAATTAGCTCCTAAATTATGTTTAAAAGCTTTGAAACCAACAAATTTTGAAAAACAAAATGTTAAATTAGTTTTAAAAGTTTTTGAAGAAAGCAACGTGACTGCACTTAATATATTACAAGATAAATTAGGCTACCCAGAAATATTTAGGGACACTGCAATATTCATCAAACATATTTTATATTTCTGGCAAATAATGAATATTAAAAATCCAACTAAGGGTCAAAATCTTAGATTGAAAAACAGTGTTCCTTTTTCGTTAATATATGATGATAAATTCACTTTTTTTTTAAAAATTTGTTCAGTGGCTGGACTGCTGGAAAAATTTAAAACAAAATAAACGAGAAGGTTGTTTCAGCGAGGAAACATTTTTTGCTTTGAGACATACAGTAAATACCATCCCAGAACTAATAAAGTATCTTTTGATGGAGCAGAATTTCAAATATGTTTTAACTGGAAAGTTCCAAACTGATAATTTAGAAGCTAGATTTGGGCAATACAGACAAATGTCCGGATCAAATTATCATGTTACTGTGCAAGAAATTTTGCAAGCTGAAAAGAAGTTGCGCATTAAAAGTGTGTTAACTTTGCACTCAGATAAATATGGTACTATTTCAATAAAAAATTTAATTTCTAATCATTCAGGTGAGATATTTAATATTAAAGTAGATATTAAGGATTTCAAAGAAATATTAAACACTACAAATATAAATCAGATGATATTTCAATAGAAGAGTATCAAGTTTTAATGTACATAGCGGGTTATTGCGTGCACAATATAAAATTCGAATGCTCCGATTGCAAATATACATTTGTTTTAGACAAGCAGATTAATTTCGACTCAGAAACTGTCAAAGAGACAAAATATTTGAGACTTCTGGATAGAGGAGGTTTAAAAATGCCCACAGATATTGTTATGAAAGTCATTTCAACGCAATATTTCATTTTTAATTTGCTAATATCGAAAACATTTGAATCAAAGTTTCTTAAAGTTGATTGCCAGTTTATCTTGCTTTACAAGCATAACACAAGCATATCTGGAATTACACGAGTTGTGGAATGTCTTGCACTCGTTTCACTCACCTTGTGTGAATTGTAACATACCTGCATTTTCATATTTTAAAAAAATATTCATTACATTCGGGAATATATGTTTAAATAATTATTCAAAAAAGCGCAGTGAAGAAATTTTAACTGTCAAGGATAACCGAAAAATAAAGAAATTTAAGTCCAATTAAATTATTTTATATTTTTCTGCTTCATTTAAATCTTCACTTATCGATTCGAATATTATTCATTGTGCATGCATATCCTAGTAATTAATTTTTTTTATACTTTCTACATTTTATGAACATGTTTAATTGTTTTCATCATTTGAAGAAAAATTCCATTTATTTACGTTATTTGTTTAAATTATTTTCATAAAGATTTTAGCATTCAAAGTATGTAAAATGTTATTTTTTTAATTTCAAAACTTTTGTTTGATTTTTAGTTGTTTTTACCGTAGCATATATTTAATTTTAATGCATATAAATAATGTAATTAATAGTTTAAATAATATCACAATTGCAAAAGATTCAAAATTTGAACCTTATCAGTATGTTGCCTCATTAATGATATATTCCATGAAAAGGTTTTTTTTTCAAGATTATTTATAGGTAAGTGTATTTACTAGTGTATACATATATTTTTAGTGTATAATCTAAAATCTATATTTGCTATATAATTACTATGATGTCTTAAACTGTTTGCGTCATTTCTATATTTGTATATATTTTTGCATACAGTTTTTTATATAATAATATGCCTCTAATGCTTTACTTTTCATATTTTCTTTGCAAGTAAATGTTTCTTTTTTATATTTTAATTCATTGAAATTATTTTATATTTTTGAATATTGAATGAATGAATTATTTTAATTAATATATATTTTTAACATATAATCCAGAATCTATTTTTGCTTTATACTTACTGTGGTGTCTAAAACTGTTTGTCATTTCTATATTTGTATATATTTTTGCATGCATTTTTTTATAATATGCTTCTAATGGTTTACTTTTCATATTTCTTTACAAGTAAATGTTTCTTTTTATATTTTGTTTGCTTGAAATTATTTTATTTTTGAGTATTGAATGGAATGAATTATTTTAATTAATATATATTTTTAACATATAATCCAGAATCTATTTTTGCATGCATTTTTTAATAATATGCCTCTAATGGTTTTTTACTTTTCATATTTTCTTTACAAGTAAATGTTTCTTTTTATGTTTTATTTGATTGAAATTATTTTACATTTTTGAATATTGAATGAATATTTATATATAACATATTTTTAACATGTAATCCAGAATCTATTTTTGCATGCATTTTTTTATATATATAATTCTTTCTTTTGTTATGATTCATTGATTCTATGAGCATAAAAAAATGTCCTTTCACAGGAAAAAGGAACTCCAGCAAAATGTTTGTGAATTTACATGATTTTTTTTATTAATATGCCTCTAATGTTCTACTTATCAAATTTTCTTTGCAAGTAAAGTTTTTTTTAATTTTATCTGGTAGAAATTATTTTACATTGAGTCAGTTTTTTTCTTAGATTTTTCTTCTACTGTTATGAGCCTTTCACGAGTGATATTTGTCCCTTTTCCGGGAAAATATTAGACATCATTCTAGCGTTTTAATACATAACTTTCATCGGAAAATATTCCAAGTGAGAACTAAAAAAAATCAATAAAATGTGGAAATATTAGTCTATGACCTGAAAAGAAATAAATGTCCTAAGCTTTATATTCCTCACAAAGCGAGTGCGCGTAGAAAAGTCTTCCTCCTTTCGTGACGTCATATAATGGCTGTCACAGCCTGATGTCTTCAAGATAGCCTTG
>BMAO01037298.1:0-165389 GCA_019973975.1 Trichonephila clavata
GTGCAAGTGCAGTAGGAAGTCTGTTGTGAAGGTGAAGAAATAACGACAATTATGTCCTGTCGTTTGACGAATTGAAGAGGGGTGAAAAACACCACCCTGGAAGAATGTAGCCGCCTAATGGGTAGCCTATTGTTGAATTCTCTTATTGACTTCGCGGCATTGTAGAAACCTTAAACGTTTGTCTCCTCTGCTCCCTTGTTTTGGAGGTCGTCAATCTTGACAGCTCCCGAACCTGATGAATGTGGCTGGCCTGTCATCCTGACGCCATGGCGAAGGGGAAAATTTTCCTTTCCTGTTGTCCGTGAGTTGCATTCCAGCTCGACCTTAATGAAAAAAATACTCCCAAAAGAGATTATAATAAGTACGGAAATGTTCTACACACACAACACGTGAACTCATTATTTTCCATTTCACTTTCTCCCTCCCCACTAACTTCTTGACGGGCCGGGACTTTCGTTTGAATACCACACCGACCATCCCCTGCCTCCGTTTCTGCCAAACAAATGTAGTACAATAGAACGTCTTGTAAAGAAAAAAAAATTCATAAAATTCGAATTTTGAGATGAGATCTGGGCTACCGCATAATTTACACAAAAGAATTGCACTCACGAAACATTGTAACAGTATAATTGTGTACATAACACAGCAGTGATTAATATGTAATATAAATAAAAACAAGTGATATATATATAAAGATACAAGAAGTAAATACTTAAAAAATTGATTGTGACACAGATTTTGGCGCGACATATATGCATAGTAAAATGGGTAAAAACAACATTTCCGATGTCTGGCATGAAAGTTAAACAGATATTTTGTATAATTATGCCAACTCCTCCTTCTCACTGATCATCGCAGAACGACATGATGAAGAAAATTATTATTATTTATGAGTATAATGCAAAAAAACAGAAAATCATCACAACATTGCATCACCTAACATCGAAATTCGACATGATAACAATAATGGCATGATTACATAAGAAATTGCAACGTACACCAAAGTCAATGAGCATAAGGAATTATAAATTCACCCTGAGCCTTGAGTACTAATTAAATTAAGCATGCATTTGAAATACAACGTACAACAAAACCAATAGCATAAAGGAATGACAAATTCACCATGAGAATTGCGTACGAATAGTATAACTTAGGCGTGCATTTTCCTTATTACAAAACGATGAATATGCATGTGATCAGGATGCAAACCCAAGGTTAAGAAACAAAAAAATTTATTACTAAAAGTAGACGAGATTATTAAAATTGTGGCCATTAATAAAAATGGATTTTAAGTCTATATATAAAAAAATAGAAGGCGAGAAAAAAAAAACGAAACACTTCACTCTAACCTTTGAGTGCTATAATTGTGCACTGAACAGAGCGATTCGCATGTCATCAACACCAGACACAAAAAAAATTTTGTTCAACAATAAAAATATTAATTCCCATTACTATAACTAATTCACCAAAATCGACTATCGGCAACTCGAATACTGACTCTCAAACAACATAGCCATAAAACCTTATAACCAATACGATCCGCTAACAATTAACTAACGCTACAAACAGATAACTATCTCTCAAAAACAGAACTAACTCGACAACTGAAACTCTAATTCTCAATCATTTCTACTAAATCACTTAACTAATACCTGAATAATCATATTAATTCACAAACTCATAAAACAATTCTCTGTATCTCTTCTTCCAATACTTCGTTAAACATAACTTCCGTAAATAATTCACATAACCCGCTAGATTCTAATACAACCATAATGACAACAATTTCCTGTACCTTTTTAACAATTCGATAAACATAACTTCCGGAAATAATTCGCATCAGTATTCAAATATATCACGAACAATCTTAACTCAATTGTAATCAACACTCTTCACATAATGAAATTCAACTTATAAAAAAAAAATTTCATGCTCTAACCCACTAAGTATTCAAAACAATTCCATAAGTACAGAATGAACACAAGACTTATCTACCTCAATACTAAATAATATGACCAAGAATTTTCATAAAAAAAATTATTATGAACCAAAAACACGAAATCAAAACTAACTTCACTTAATCAATCAACACTTATACCGAGTGGTACATCATGGAGGGAGAGAGAAAAATTCATAAATCGACAAAACCGAAAGAAAAAAAAAACTGAATACCCAATTTATGGACAATTGAAACTCAACTACTCAAAAACATTCTAAAACGAGAGTACAAGAACACAATACTAGTAACTATACTTTAAACATATCATAGAAATTCCTTTAGTGTGAATAAAATTTTACTAGTGCGATGGCCAACACAGAATAAAACAAACAACCATCTCGAATATTATTAAAATTCATAAAACACAATTGTAATTAAGAATAATAATGGCAAAATAGCTACTTTCTTCTACACTATCATAAGGTACTGGCGAAAACAATAAAAGTTCAGAAATAAACATAAATGATAATACATCCACAATAAGTATTCAATAAGTAGGTTGCAAGAAACAAGAAAAACATATATTTGATTATAATAACATGATAAAACCAACGTTTAATAGCTCAAAATTTAATACTTCTAAGCAACAATGAAATTCACAAGAGATAATGTATAAATGAAACACAATAACAAAATACGTAGAATGAGCATACTAAAAAAAAACACATGGAGCATGTGTGGGACTACACACATAGCTAAAATAGTAATTCACTGACTTTATGAGTTATACAAGAGACCTTTCTCTATATTTCCTGACTTATTGTAGACATGTACCTTGTGTCCACAGTATATATTTTGAAATAACATACATGCAAAAGCATATGAGTGACAAAAACAAATTTTAAAAAAAAACATCAATGTATATAATATTGATATTTATACAAGTACCAACATAATAAAATGCAATTAATTCTCATTGATACAAAATGAATTCCTACAATCTACCCGACAACAATCTTTGAAGTATTTTAAGATAAGCACATGGACCCTTCTCCGATAACAAAATGTCGACAATAATATGAACAAAGTAAACATTAAAATTTTATGTATGAATTTAATTTATTTAAAAATTTTCTAACACTCGAACCCTCACTGCCCGCAAATTGTGGGATCAACTCAATTAAATTAAACCGATCGGAAGTAGTATGCAATTGAACAGGATCGGCCTGACGAGAACGAGGCATTATGCGAATTTTATCTAAAACCGGCGAGTTGCAATTAAGATAAAATTATCGACAGAATGAAGTTAAAAAAAAATTATGTTAACATTCTTACAAAGAGAAGGATCCATCTCCATCCAATATACCAGTGCCTAAATACATTAGAACAATATGGGATCGAAAAAAAAAGAATTTTGCAACCTTTCATCTACCGAGGAAATTAAAAATTAAACTTGCAAGGAAAAATTAATTTGCTTTAAAGTTAACGCCAATATATTCAACATTACAACAATCTTAAATTTATTATACATTCGAACACAACACATTAGCGATTGCCCAAATTCATCTAAAAAATTCACGCGTGAACGAAAGAGGTGAAAAAAAAATTTCCTCGAATCCTGGTCACTTGGCACCAGATGATGCAGCGCTACAATTACTTCATTAATTTAACATATTATGTCTTACGCAGGTTCGATTAATTTCACTTATGTCTGCATCATATTAGTGGTTAGTACTTTAAAACTCAATTAATAAAACAATGAAGTTAAATTCGTTTATTATGTTTAAAACATTACTAAGTTAAAATAATTACACTATTCAATTTTTAGAATAAGAATACAGCAACATTCCACTTATCTGAAACGGAGGCATGGAGCTGGGTGATACTTGGACGGCCTAAATTCAACTCTCTTAATCTGAAATCATGGTAATCGGTCTTCTGCTAATCTGTAAAATCTCTCTCTAAATCTCTGTAAATCTGTGTAAAATCTGCGTAATATCTGCCGAGAAATGTCCCGGTTCCTCCTTTTAAGTGGAGGCAAATTACCCCCTTTTTCATCCGCACGCACTTTGGTCCTGCCTAACCATTGGTCAGGAACCAAGCGCAGAGTCACAAATTTCGCGACGACTCTTCCAAATTATGAGTTCATTCAACTTTGCTGACCAGCCGTTGTGACCCCCTCAACTAAGGAATGCGACAACATCCTGTCAACAAGAAACAAGGGGAATACACACAAATTGCATGTGTCTTAGGGACCATCTTAAAACCCGATCAGCATCTAAGCCTTCCAGCCTCCAAGCCACCCATCAGTTGGAATAGGAGTTAGAAATTTTTCCCTGTTCATGACGTCTCCCCTGCCAAATATCCAAAAAATGTGAAAAATTTTATTGCAATAACTTTTGATATAATTGAAATTTTGAAAAGCGCTACATGTATTCGTGATCATCGTCGAATTTTACATAAGAAAATTGAGTTTGGTTGGAATAGGAGTTAGAAATTTGTTCCCTGTTCATGACGTCTCCCCTGCCAAATATCCAAAAAATGTGAATTTTTTTTATTGCAATAACTTTTGATCTAATTGAAATTTTGAAAAGCGCTACATGTATTCGTGATCAGCATCGGATTTTACATAAGAAAATTGAATTTGGTTGGAATAGGAGTTGAAATTTTTTTCGGTGTTCAAGACACCTCAAGAGCTAATTTCCAAAAAATGTGAAATTATTTTATTGCAATAACTTTTGATCTAATTGAAATTTTGGAAAGCGTTACATGTATTCGTGATCAGCGTCGGATTTTACATAAGAAAATTGAGTTTGTTTTGAAGAGGAGTTAGAAATTTTTTCCGTGTTCATGACGTCTCCCCTGCCAAATATCCAAAAAATGTGAAAATTTTTATTGCAATAACTTTTGATCTAATTGAAATTTTGAAAATCGCTACATGTATTCGTGATCAGCGTCGAATTTTACATAAGAAAATTGAGTTTGGTTGGAATAGGAGTTAGAAATTTTTTCCCTGTTCATGACGTCTCCCCTGCCAAATATCCAAAAAATGTGAACAATTTTATTGCAATAACTTTTGATCTAATTGAAATTTTGAAAAGCGCTACATGTATTCGTGATCAGCGTCGGATTTTACATAAGAAAATTGAGTTTGTTTTGAAGAGGAGTTAGAAATTTTTTCCGTGTTCATGACGTCTCCCCTGCCAAATATCCAAAAAATGTGAAATTTTTTATTGCAATAACTTTTGATCTAATTGAAATTTTGAAAAGCGCTACATGTATTCGTGATCATCGTCGGATCTTACATAAGAAAATTAAGTTTGGTTGGAATAGGAGTTAGAAATTTTTTTCACTGTTCATGAAGACTCCTCTGCCAAATATCCAAAAAATGTGAAAAATTTTATTGCAATAACTTTTGATCTAATTGAAATTTTGAAAAGCGCTACATGTATTCGTGATCAGCGTCGATTTTACATAAGAAAATTGAGTTTGGTTGGAATAGGAGTTAGAAATTTTTTCCGTGTTCATGACGTCTCCCCTGCCAAATATCCAAAAAATGTGAACAATTTTTATTGCAATAACTTTTGATCTAATTGAAATTTTGAAAAGCGCTACATGTATTCGTGATCAGCGTCGGATTTTACATAAGAAAATTGAGTTTTTTGGAATAGGAGTTAGAAATGTTTTCCCTGTTCATGACTTCTTCCCTGCCAAATATCCAAAAAATGTGAAATATTTTATTGCAATAACTTTTGATCTAATTGAAATTTTGAAAAGCGCTACATGTATTCGTGATCAGCGTCGGATTTTACATAAGAAAATTGAGTTTGGTTGGAATAGGAGTTAGAAATTTGTTCCCTGTTCATGACGTCTTCCCTGCCAAATATCCAAAAAATGTGAAAATTTTTTATTGCAATAACTTTTGATCTAATTGAAATTTTGAAAAACGCTACATGTATTCGTGATCAGCGTCGGACTTTACATAAGAAAATTGAGTTTGTTTGGAATAGGAGTTAGAAATTTTTTCCCTGTTCATGACATCTCCCCTGCCAAATATCCAAAAAAGGTGAATACTTTTTATTGCAATAACTTTTGATCCAATTGAAATTTTGAAAAGCGCTACATGTATTCGTGATCAGCGTCGGATTTTACATAAGAAAATTGAGTTTGGTTGGAATAGGAGTTAGAAATTTTTTCCCTGTTCATGACGTCTCCCCTGCCAAATATCCAAAAAATGTGAAAATTTTTATTGCAATAACTTTTGATATAATTGAAATTTTGAAAAGCGCTACATGTATTCGTGATCATCGTCGAATTTTACATAAGAAAATTGAGTTTGGTTGGAATAGGAGTTAGAAATGTTTTCCCTGTTCATGACGTCTCCCCTGCCAAATATCCAAAAAATGTGAATTTTTTTATTGCAATAACTTTTGATCTAATTGAAATTTTGAAAAGCGCTACATGTATTCGTGATCAGCATCGGATTTTACATAAGAAATTTGAATTTGGTTGGAATAGGAGTTAGAAATTTGTTCCCTGTTCATGACGTCTCCCTGCCAAATATCCAAAAAATGTGAAATTTTTTTATTGCAATAACTTTTGATCTAATTGAAATTTTGAAAAACGCTACATGTATTCGTGATCAGCGTCGGACTTTACATAAGAAAATTGAGTTTGTTTGGAATAGGAGTTAGAAATTTTTTCCCTGTTCATGACATCTCCCCTGCCAAATATCCAAAAAAGGTGAATACTTTTTATTGCAATAACTTTTGATCCAATTGAAATTTTGAAAAGCGCTACATGTATTCGTGATCAGCGTCGGATTTTACATAAGAAAATTGAGTTTGGTTGGAATAGGAGTTAGAAATTTTTCCCTGTTCATGACGTCTCCCCTGCCAAATATCCAAAAAATGTGAAAAATTTTATTGCAATAACTTTTGATATAATTGAAATTTTGAAAAGCGCTACATGTATTCGTGATCATCGTCGAATTTTACATAAGAAAATTGAGTTTGGTTGGAATAGGAGTTAGAAATGTTTTCCCTGTTCATGACGTCTCCCCTGCCAAATATCCAAAAAATGTGAATTTTTTTATTGCAATAACTTTTGATCTAATTGAAATTTTGAAAAGCGCTACATGTATTCGTGATCAGCATCGGATTTTACATAAGAAATTTGAATTTGGTTGGAATAGGAGTTGAAATAATGTCCTCGACAGGATCCAAATAATGTATGCGACCTGCGACGAATCTCAACCTTTTGTGTTTTGTCCTTCGTCCGATACCAAAGGGATTGCCAAGGTGAATGATAAACGGTGGGCCTGTGTCCCGGCTGACATGAAAGGACTCCTTCCTCCTGACTCGGTGATCCCGTTTCATGCTAACGAAGTGAAATGTATTTTACCCACGACGCCCCCTCCGAATCGCATCAAGATGAACAATAGATTGATGGATATTCCTTTGGCAGGTTTAAGACCTACACATGCCTTTAAACTGGAGACGTTGGATCAAAGGGTAGCCATTGAATACAAATACCGGGTGACCCCTCCACCCGATGTCGTGTGGACAGAAGACGAGAAAAAAGTTTCTAGGTATTGAGGTGGATTTCTAGTGAAAAAAGATGATTTTACCAAAAAACCAATTACTCTTCCCACCTATAATGTCAAATATACTGTTCCAGATTTTGCCTTTGACCGCAAACCATAAATAAGATGGATAAACGCCACGTAGTGAACGGGGTACTATTGTACACGACCATTTATGTAAATTGTATATTAAGTGCCGTGGCGACCATGACGGGACGATGGATATTTTTACTTTTGATTGTATTGACGATGGGATTAACTGCTTACATGATGTATATGATGACGCACAATGACGACCACTTAAAATCTGTGGGTAAGTGGGCAGAGGACAACTTTTCAAAGTGGATAGCCAAAGTAAAAGCTTACTACGCATAAAGGTTCATTTCTTTTGAACTACCCCACAGTTTTTACAATATTTGAACAATGTCGGAGGTTCATCCAAAGCACGTACTTGCCGTAAGGTAGAGCAAATCTCTGGAGAGGAGCAACATGTTTCTGGATCGGATAGGCCGTGTGTGGCTCCAAAATGATCCGATGGTAGAGCATTTGGTCGTAGGGCTCGAAACTCTTCTCGTTCACGTTGGGTCGGGCTCAACACTGGAGACTGGAAGGGGGCAGTTCGTAGAGCAGCAGGGGCACCTGCGTCGTTTGAATGAAATGCACCTCTCCGGGGTGCACCGTTCTCAAACGAAAGGTAAAGTCTTTTTTCACAAAAAACATGTTGCCATAGATGTAGACCATCCTCTTGTCGGTATTTTTGAGCAGCCGATCAGAATTTTTCAAGAGGCTTTTGGACACTTTTCCCCACAGGATCGCGTTGGGTCGAAATTCGTTGACGTGCTTGGCTTCCAGCACGGCCCGCTTGAAATTGTCCATCAACGTCTTTTGGTGGTACCACGGATGTTGACAAAATAAGGTAAACACGCGTTTGGCGTGAGGCTCCTGGTAGAAGATGCCCGCTTGCACCTGGCCCTGTTGAGCGGCATATTATAACGCCTCGGGTTTCTCGGACAGCGTCACGGGCACCACGGTGGAGGAGAGGTGCTCGGGGAAGGCATCTATGCTGCAAACTGACGAGAAGCGTCAACCCGCGTCCTCTTTTTATAGACGTGTCAGGCTGGATGCGAGTGAAAAATGGGGTTGAGAGGTTGGTGGAGAATGGCACACATGCCTTGCATGGCAATCCAACGATGACATTGCGTCTAGTGGCAAAAGGGACATTTGCATCGAGCATGGGATTTCAAGAGCATGACGGGGACGTTTGAAGGGACTGAAAGCGCTCCATTTTGCTTGAAGGTCTCTAAAGTCTTGCTTGGAACGAGATTCGGTCACACAGAGGGTGCCGACATTGAGATAATGCAAACAGTTGAACACTTCATGCACCCCGACGCGATCCGAAGCATACGAGACGACCCCGTTGGTGAGCGTGAAACCATGGTCTCGGGGACACAACACGGCTAGACCGTGCGTATGGAAAAAGACTTGAGCGTGGTGCTGGGGAAATCGATAAGCATAAGGAGGGAGTCGTCGAGACGAGGAGAAACGACGTCGTCAACGAGGGTCTTGGGGAGAGTTTAGTTTTGGGGGCTCATGAGAAGAATCAGGGTGTGAAGGAGAAGCCATGGAGGGCAAAGGGGAACCAGGGGTGGATAACAGGCTCAACACATCGTCCGTGTCGGTCATGTTGAAAAAGAGAAGCTGCAAATTATTTGCTCTGAAATGTAATCTGCAAAGTGTTTGTTCTTAAACATTCTCTCTCTCTAAAAAAAAAAATTTTTTTTTTTTTTAGAGATGAATTTATTTCTTGTCTAGCTAGAGTTGTTCTCTTCGAGTGCTGCGTGTATTACAACTCCGTGCTCTTTAAAAGTTTAAAAGCTTTCTACCACCCTCATTTCATTTACTCGTCTAGTGTAGGGTGCTTTGAAATTTTGTTTCTTTTCAATCTACCGTGTCCGACCATGCCTGTTGTTTCGGATGCATGCTATTGTGAACAAGATTGTTTAGTGTGTTCTCGGGGAGAAGAACCCCCTCATGATTGTGTGATTCACGTTTTATTCGAATCGATGGTGTTTCAAGAACGAGTGATGCACGGTGAACCCACCGAAGCACGATTGAAACAAATTTTAGAGATTGGACAACACTATTTACCCCGGGCCATGGATTGGACGGACGAAAATAGTAAACGTTGGCAAAGGATGTATGACGTGATCCAGAGTGGGTTTCCCAAACCCTCTGTTAGAAGCAAATAAAGTTTAAAAGATTTGTCAGACGCAAACAAAGTTTGAAATATCTGTCAGACGCAAACAAAGTTTGAAATATCTTTCAGAAGCAAAGTTTGAAGTATCTTTCAGAAGCACATAAAATTTGAAATATCTTTCAGAAGCACATAAAATTTGAAATATCTTTCAGAAGCAAAAATAAAGTTTAAAACATCTATCAGATGTAAATAAAGTTTACAACCAATCTCTCTAAAAAAAAAAAAATATTTTTTTTTATAGAAAGATTGGTGAGTGTTTAAAAAGGTTGAGCCTTCCACTCGAGCTTTCATTTGGTTTGCTCTGTTGTCAACATTTCTTATTCTCTTCATGATGACCTCGTTCGATTCTCTCCTGGGTAACTTGGAACATCATCTTCTCCCCGGTTTGCGAGACAACGTCTCACGCTGGTCGTCTTATAGACGACGCTTGCAACGTTTAGCGGGGATTGTGAAATTTCAACAACTCGCGACCCACTTTCCCATTCCCGTCCAGGTGGTCTTGAGCGAGCATGGATTCCATCTTTTCGATTGTGTCTATAGTGCAGATGCCTGCACGGAAGGACCCGACATTTGCCATTGTTTTAATGTCTTTGACGCCCCCGAACACTATTTTATCGTGAAACGCTTCAATCATGTCGTCGTACGGGATGGGTTTTTACACTCCCTCGAATGTTTGAAACGAGCTCACTGTCAATGTTGGAGACCAGGCCCCGTGGATCCACTCCCTACTCTTTCTGCCACCTTGAAAGGTGCCCCTGCTTGGCTTCCGGCGGGGGGGCTTCCCAGAGATGATGCAATCCATTTTGAAAGAACGGACGTGACCCTCACAGGATCTTCCTTTTGTCTATCCAATCCAAAAGCACTTCCTGCGCGTCGCTCTTCTTTTAAAAGCACTATTCGGACGCCTTTTTGCCTCATACGAGACAATGGAGTCTGACAAAGCCTTTCAAGTCTACCTGGCCGAATACCACGAGGCCCATTTGGCCGAGTACATTACTTTTGTGATGCAGTTTCGAGCCCAGTTACAGACTCTCACTCCGTCCGACGTCATTGCTCTTTCCCCCGTGGACCTGGGAGACCTTTTACGGAAAGTGTTTCCCCATCCCGAGCCCCACGACGACCTGCCCACCTTCGAATGTCTCACCTCTTCTGAACATTCTGAACTCTACAGTGATTACCTCGAACAGCAGGCGGCCCAAGGCAAAGGGGCCTTTCTGCAAGCTCTGTGGACGGTCTTGGCCCTCCCCAAATTGTATCGATTGGCGTACAAGGCCTGGAGGCGACATTGACCTCAACCGTTGGTCTTTTGGATTCTCTTGGCTCCAGCCGTCTTGGATGGCTGTTTTGCACTCAAATGGCCCGAAAGCGTCTTCCAAATACCCGAGACGTGTTCCATCTGCTTGAGTCCCATGCATTGGCCCGAGAAGACTCATTGTGGAAATGCCTTTCACATGCGGTGTTTACTGTAACACCTGGAGGTGAGGAATACCTGTCCTCTCTGCAGGGCGCCCAACCCCATACGAGCAGCCTCGTAGAGGAGGGGGACAGGGATTCCCCAGAAAAATGGGAGATGGATGACTGGAAAGGAGCATAGCTTGGGACCAGTCATTCATCTCCCATTTTTTTGGGCTACTCTCAGAGTCAAGGTTGGAAACGACCCGAAAAAAAACTCTGACACAATTTTTAGAACATTGTACAAGATGTAAGACCAATAAAGTGTGAAAGATGAAAAGCAAATCACGGTGACATTCCATATATTATACTAATTTATGGTTTGGAACAGCCATGGGAGAATGTTTGCTGGAAAGGAGCATAGCTCGGGACCATGAATCATTTTTCCATTTGGGGGGTTTGGAAGCGACAAGAAAAAAAAACTCTGACACATTGATTCAAACTGTGGCTGGAACATTGTGTGTAAGATTCAAAATGGAAGGTTGACACATTTTTTGAGACTGTGCCTGGAACATTGTGTAAGATTCACAATGGAAGGCTAATAAAATAAAATATCGCAGAAGCCAAAAAAAGAATGTGAGGCAAGTTTGAAATATCTTTCAGAAGCAAATAATATTGACAACCAATCTCTTTTAAATTTTTTTTTTTTTTTTTTTTACAGAGTGAGAAAACTTTTGAGAGTGAGAAAAATTTTCAGAGCAAAGAATAGTTTGAGTTTGACTCTACGTTGTCGAGTGTTTATACCCTACATTCAAGTGACGTCACGTACATGCGCAGTAGAATGTTATAGGACTTGTCATTTTTTTTCAGTGTCTCATTTCTCATGGCATCGTGCTCGAACCTTCCATCTCGGTCTATTCCAATGGGATCGAGTTCTTTTCGATTCAAACCGTGTTGGTTTCCAGGCTCTCGAGACCCTCCTATGTTGGGTATTTCCAATGGTTGTACATGGTTCGACAGGACTCGTAGCCCACGTCCTACCCTGCGCGACACAGGTTCATAGGCACCTTAGGAGCCCCATAATGTACCTTTGAATGTTATTATGGTTCACTCCTTAAAGACCCTCCTATGGGGGGTAGGGTCAAATCAATGGGAGGGTTGCCCTCTACTAGCACGTCTCTTTCATTTGACATACTGCAAACGCTTCTCGGTTCCATAGAAGCCGAGATAGGTTCAAGACAAAGGGTCACCTGTTTTTGAAGCCTAGAGACCCTCCTAGGGGGGTAGGATCTTGTAAGAGGTATCCTTCGAAAGAGCCTTTTATTCCAAACAGATGGATAGGTGACACGATGACCTGAGGGGTCCTGGGGCTGAGCAAGGTCCCGTTCAATTTTCGCGTGACGCGAAAAATGACCCGCACTCAAACCACTATAACACAAAAACCATTCAAGGTGCGACATCGAAACTAAGTTTAAACGATGACCTATCGTATGGGCCATCCGAAAATATAAAAATATATACAAAAATATCATAATGAAAACATTAAAACATTACGTGAATAAAGAGGTCATGCGAGACTCACCGGCCCTTAAGGGGGGCTTACACACAAATTTTGTGGAAAGTGACCCCGAAAAGGGATAGAAGAGATGGAGCTCTATCGGATGACATCACAATTGGTAAGGGTCGGCCACTGGTGTGGGCACTGTTCGCTGAAAACTGTTATCAGAGGCAGTGGTGGAGCCCCAAGTTGGATTGGAGCTCTTGGAAAACGCTTATTTGTAGGTCGTAATCCAAAATTATTTCGCTGAAACTGATTTAAAAAAGCATCCTCCTAGCAGCTGGTTGACTGAGTTCCGCGAGCGAGTCGTCTATTTTATACCCAACATTCAAGAGTGACATCACATCGTGCATGCGCAGTAGTTTTAAAGGCGCATTTTGTTGGACGTAATTTTTCACAGCATTATACTCGTTGTATGGAAGTTTTTCCCATTAGAATGCTATGGAATCAAGTCCAAACCTTCTATCTCGGTAAATTATGGTTGGATCGGGTCCAGACTTTTCCCCTGGGGGTCATGGGGACCCCCCTGGTGAACCGGAAGTGGCGATATCTCGGCTCCTATGGGGCCCTCATAGACATGTGACCCGTCAAAAGATTCAGAATCGTTTGTAGTTTACAAAACATCCATCCGTTGGGACCTAGACCCCCTAGTTGAGGCACTAGGCTAAAAAAGGCCCTGTGACCTACTTTGGATTTGCTCCTCACCTATCCGTCCGATTTTCAAACGGTTGACGTTGTTGGATAGCCCTTCACAGGGACTATCGTTGGATGCCATGGATCTAGACCTTGGGTCCTGGGTTTAGATCCTAGGCTCCAAACCATTTCGACATTTGAAAGGGACCTTGCTCAGCCCCCACACCCCTCAGGGCGTCGTGTCACCTATCCATGTGTTTGGAAGGGCGAGTTATTTCGAAGGATACCCGTTACAAGATTCTACCCCCCATAGGAGGGTCTGTATGGTTCAAAAACAGGTGTCAACTTGTCGTGAACCCATCTCGGCTTCTATGGATCCCATAAGCTTTTGCAGCATGTCAAATGAAAGAGACGAGCTAGTAGATGGCAACAGTGTAACTGCTGTTACCCTACCCGCCATAGGAGGGTCTGTAAAGAGTGAAAAAAAAACAAAATTCAAAGGTAAATCACGGGGCTTCTAGGGTGCCTATGAACGTGTGTCGCGCAGGGTAGGACATGGGCTTCGAGTCCTGTCGAACCCTGTACAACCATTGAGTAGACCCCCATAGGAGGGTCTCGAGAGCCTGGAAACCAACACGGTTTGAATCGAAAAGAACTCGACTCGTATGGAGCCGATAAGGGAGGGTAAGCTATCAAAGGGTTGGAGGGCACGAGTAGAATACAAAACTGTTCAGGGTGGATGCCGATCTCCCAGTGTAGGGTCTACAGAACAGGACAACTGAAAATGAAAATGACCATTGTAATACACGTAGCACTTGAGCCGATTCCAGAACCTGAGCTCATCTCTCCAGACCCCGTGCCGGAGCCCGAAGCTGCTTGGCTCGACCATCTCCTAACGTCCTTCTCTGGACGCGAACCCTCGGTGCTCCACCTGGTGCCCTCGCTCTTTGATGAAAACAATGAACTCATCACCTTCCTGGAGACTTTTGAACACGATATGGCGATGGAGCCCCTGGACTTGTCAATGCCCAAACTTTCCCCTTGTATCCGACCCTCTGTAGGATTTAAAGCCATGCAACCTCTGAATCTGTCTTGTAGAGTATGATAATGATCAATAAAAAATGATTATTTTTTTAAAAACACAAGTCTCCTTCTTTGTGTCCGAATGATACAACATTTATTGGACCCATGTCAAACAAAAAGTATTATTTTTTAAAAAACAAGTCTCCTTCTTTGTGTCAGAATGATCCAACATTTATTGGACCAGTGTCGACATCGCACGACGATCGTGTTTGGCAATTTGGGTCGCTGGCCCGATCGAGTCACGTATTACGAGCACGACTATCCTTACACCATCCTCTTTGAACCCAATTTCGGGGTGCACGTGCCTCGGTCGTTTGGAAAGACCGTAGTCGTGTTTACCAGTCATTTGGATTTGACGTGGGATCCAGGCGTCGAGTTGAGATTCTTTCAACTGGGTCGTCCCCCGTCTCGCCGAGTTTGGGAAGCCCATCAACCTCACAATAAGAAGGCCTATACCTTGAATCTCACAAACTGCACGCGCCTAGCAAATGTGTACGTGAGACTGTTAACGTGGTTGGATGATTGGGAAATGCATCGAGACGACCACCTTCCTTGGCGCCTGGTCATGCCCCCAGCTTGGAAACGGGCATTGGAACCCCACGTGGAACGCTCGCATCGCAAGGCCTTGGAATATGGGATGCCAGTTGACGTCACGCTCCTCGAGCCTATATAACGCCAGCCTCTAGCCAGCAGAATCATTCCTTCTCAAATGCAACATGGCTCATCTAGCCTTTTTTGCTCATGCCAACGTGTTTCATCGTGGGGGTAAGCCTGTCCCCATCGAAATCTCCATTGCCAGCATTTCGGAGGACCCACAAGTCATGTGCATCACTGTGGATCATTCCAATTTGATCACCACCTCGAAAGATGACCGTGCCAATCGGTATATCAACGAAAGTCTCCGTCTCAAAAGCCACCTGCCTGGATCCGTGCCCTTCGAATACCTCAACTTTTGCGTCAGGGGTAAATTTGGTCAGCTGGCGCAAGGCAATCGAGGCCTCATCGTGGTCAAGAGAACCGACCAGCGCAAACTCTTTGAGCAGCTGGGGTTGTTTACCATCAGCTTGGAGACGCTGCCAAAGTTCCAGGATCTCCATGACCGTACGCTACCCGATCACCTGCACGATGAGGTGCACGAAAATTATGACATTTCCGAGTGCACCATGGTCAAATCTTACCGGTTTGCGCGTTATCTACAGCATTTCAACAAGCTGCAGGCCGAATGTCAGAAACAAATGGCTGATTTAGTGGAGTAAATGTGGAACATTGAACTGTTAAACTGTACATATTGAACATTGAAATATTAAACTGTACCTATTGAACTGAACCGAAAAAAGGGGGACCGAGTCGACACAAGAGTCGACTCGGTCCCCCTTTTTTTGGGTGAAGGAAGGTGCCAACGTTGGAGGGCCTCTCTTTGAAAACTTGTACTCAAACGAAAGATACATTAGACACTAAACCATTGAAACTCACCTACCCCCTCCGTGACACGCCAAGATGGCAACGTCGTGAGATGGCTCGCCTCCAATGTTCTAACAACACCCCTATTGGAATGTTTCTCTGTCTTTTCTCGATATACCAACGTTGTAATGCCTACACTTCATAGGTCGCTGCTTTCCCCCAGCTTGACTTGTCTCCCTTTCATTTACCCTCCCTGACCTACCTCCATTACATGGGTCGTTGCTTTCACCCAGCGTGACAAGTCTCCATTTCATTTGTGGCTCACCCCCTCCATTTTCATCCTTCGTCTAGGATGAAACTTTTTTTTTCTCACGCCCCATCCAACATATTTTTTTTCAGAGGAATTTGAAAAAAATTTTCGATAAACACACCATAGGGGACACGATTCTGACCAAAAAAGCCCTTTCCAAAAAGGTCGTTTTCCATTTTCAATCATTTTTTGAAAGGGTCACGGTGCTCGACTATTTTTTCGACCGACTGTATTAATCTGAACAACCTTGGTGTAAACAAGGGTGAGGCTTGATGCTGTAGTGTATGCACGCTACTGTGTGGATTAACATTCGAATGGTTGAGATTTTTAAAGTAATCGCTTATCGTTGCAAATTAAAAATAATGTACTATTATACTTGAAAACTGAATTAATTCATACTATGTATATTTTTATTCTGTTTCTCATTTTAATGCAAGACCTTGAGCAAACGTCAGCAATGCTTTCAATTTCCTCTAAACATAATTTATGAAAAGTTCTCAATTTCGTCAATTTTACAAATTACTTAAAAATAATTATGCCTACTTATAATATTTTTGCTGCTTTTTAGCGCGTTTTTCACGTAGTATAAAAAAAAGCGCTATTAGAACGCAAATCTCGTCTTCGTTCCATATTTTGTCGTACCTTTTTCTCAGCCAATAATTAACCGATTGACCTCGGGTTTTCGGCATTTGGTCGCATTTATGCCCTAGATGAGCCGAATCATATTTAAATTTAATAATTTAAATTTTAAAAAATTTAATTTTTTTTCAAGTACAGTACACACTACTTTCTGTTAGTAAAAAGTTCATTATTTGCATTATTGTAAAATACAACATGTGAAAAACGCGCTAAAATTACTTGGCCATGCCAATGATTGATATTTTGTTTTGAAGGTTTATTTCTTTTCAATTTTCTCAAGGATTATAAGAAAAAGCAAAACCACCTGTGCTAAAAAAGCAGACTCAGCAATTAAAAAATGGCGTGTCTATTATTGCTGAAATTCTTTGCAAGGACCCCTTTGATTTAAATTAAAAGAATTTTTTGATCAGTGGAGATACTGTTGTAGAGATTTAGGGCAGAGTTTTTCCCCCGCGATTTCACAGTCTGGAATTTTTCCATAGGATCTTATGGTCTTGATGGAGGGTATTAAAGTTGAAGAATCAGCCTGTGCAAAACTCCTCTTCCATAGACATTCATTTCACCTACAAAACGACCCTAGTTACTAAATGAATTTTTTGGAGATAAAAATGAATATTTGAGAGAATTATTGGGTCGACCAGTGTGTCAAAAAAATTCTGTCAGCAGAAGTTTCATACTCTGAAATACATTTAAATATTCTGGAAAATATTAACTGCAGAAGTATTATAGTATTCAACTCAAAATGGATAACCTTGTAGTCAGCTGAGAGAAAGTGATAACATAGCAATCACAACTTTTATAAATTTCAGTCAAAAAATGATCACATCAAAATCACCAATCCTTTAAAAGGAAATAATTTTGAGCATTCCTCTTATACTTTAGCCACAGATGGTTATATTGACGATCCTATAAGGTCTTTGTTTCATTGTAAGTTACCTAAACTACAGATTTATACACAGTTTTTTTTTATCGTAATCAAAATTTTCGTACCGTTTCTGAATTTTTCTGTGTTATTCGTCTTAAAAACTTCGGATTTATGTTCTGCTATCATCAGGGCCGGCTATAGCAATTTTGACCCCCCGGACAAAAATGAAAAATGCTGCCCCTTTCTGAAAGTTAAAAAAATATTGTTAAAAAAGATAAATTATTCTTCATAAATACTCACCTATAAAAGTTCAATATTTCTTGCGAAGAGAAAGGCAGCACTTAACAGTATATATAATATAAATATTTATTAAAAACTAAAACACAAAAATAAAAAACATAACAAAAGAATTACAAGATTTTTTCCCCTGACATTTAATTCTGAAAACTTCTTGATCAATTCTTTTAAATCAATTTGTTCGGCTATTTCATGTTCGATAGTCAAAGCAGCTAAGCCATTTATTTAATCTATTTTGAAAAGCGTAAGAAATATTTTCTTTTCTTTAATTTTGACAATCTTCTCTCTCCATTTGCTAAACTTATTGGCAAAGAAAGTAAAATTAATGCAACAGCAAACTTTGGAGCAAATTCTAAAACTAAAAAATTTTTTGAAACTTCAACTGGGGGCTTTCTTTTTTGCCTCTAAAAGCTGAAACTGACATTATCTCATCTGCTAGATCAAGCGCATTTATATCCATTGATTCTCCATCGGTGTACATTATTTCTAAATTTTTACAGTTTTTGATTAATTAAATTTTAAAGGTATCTCTTAAATCATATGTATTGTATAAAAATTGGAAACAATTACTGGGAGTACTCATTAAATTAACTTTGCATTCCAAGGCAATTAATTGTTTAGTCCATTGTAAAAAAATAAAACTCTATATGAATTTTAATTTAGGATCTTCCACCGGATGATTTCATGCTTCGTAATCAAAATTAACATTTTCCCGTCGAACCCTGTGACGTGGCTACGCCACCTGAAAGTTAGTAGTGATATCAATCTCGGCGGCCAGTTCTTTTGCATCACTGAGCATTTCATCAAAAGACACATCCGATCGAAAGGGACCTAATGATCTAGCCAAAATGTTGCAGCAAAAACAATATATACACAGTTTTTGTAATGGAATAATCTAACGATTTTCGCATAACCTCTTTTCACCCTTTTTTAAAATTCTAGTATAATATTGCGAGCTATATATATCTTCGACCTATGTCATCATAAGAAAAATCATACTCAGTCAATAGATAAAGGGGTCTTTCTTTTATCAAACAACATCTATCGGTGTCTGAATAACTGACCAGGTTCCTGGATCTGAACAAAATACCATCGTAAAATTATCATGATCTTTGAATTTCCCTGAAGGAGTTCCTACAAGAGCAGTGCTACTCTATCAGTTCTGTTTATTTCAGCTGCAACATCCTCATCATGAAAGTCTAAATAAGATTCTAATTCTATACCACCTTCTTTTTTTTCTATTTCTTTATAATTAGTTTAATAAACTTCCATTTTGTTTTTTAATATGGGCTTATTTTTCGAGCCTCTTTCTTTTGTATTGGGCACCAGATAGTTTTCTTACGTCCACCCTCAGACATTATAAAATTTACAATTAACAAGACAAATGAGGCACAAATTTTTTTAATTCTGGGAACCGTATTGAAAGTTGTGCAATGTCTCGTTCCGGAAGTGGAAGCTCTCTTACGAAAAAAAATTTTCTCGTCAATATTTCAGTTTAATCCAAAAATAATATTTTACAATCCATAATCCTAACTCTTGCTATAGATACATATATACATAATAATTTCATTTACATTAAAATAACCTAGTTTCTTTTTAACTGAGTAATCCTTTTGTTTAAAATCGTAATTCGTTTATGTGATTCCATTTATTACATACTTAATGTATACATACGAGGGATGGTCAGAAAAAAAGATTACAAGCCAAAGCATTTGAAAACTACATATTGTGGAGAAATTTTGTTTCCCCAGAGTGGAGACAAATGGCGCTACTTGTCCTGCAGCTGGGTTGCAGGTTGGTAGTGAAAGATCTCAGATGGTTCAGGATGATTGATATAGCAAGAGTTTAGGAAACTGGTCTCGTTTGGAAGTGCGAACTGTGATTCGATTTTTATGGGCAAAGAATGTATCTGCATCTGACATTCATAGTCAAATCATGGACGTTTATGGTGAAGAAGCAATAATTCGACAACATGTAGTGAAATGGTGCCACTCTTATTAATCAGGCAGACAGGATATTGAAAACCGCAATATGGCAGGGAGCGTCCAGCCAAGTTCTTCAACGACAGAAATCAACACGACACAAAATGAAGAAATGATTCCAAATAATCGACGGGTAACTCTGCGAGAAATCTCGTCAAAGCTGGGGTTGAACTATGGTACCGTGCAGCATATCGTTTCTGATGTGCTGCAGTATTCCAAGACGGTGCTGTGAAAACATCCGCTCAATGGACTGGGATATGATTTCTCCGAAGACGGTTTAAACAAGTTGGTCCAGCGTTCTAATAAATGTCTGAATAGACTTGGTGATGGCCTGAATAGACTTGGCGAAATGTGATAGGCGCGTATGCCTCTTAATTCCCTTTTGTATTTTCTGTCTATTCTTAATAAATATTTCTTAGTTCGACATCTACTGGGGCGGTATCTAAGTAAGCCAATAATAGCCTCTGGACAGGGTTGATCACTTCTGTCTAGTGGTCCTGTTACTGGGCTTTGGATCCGAGCGTCACTGGTTCTAGTCCAGCACAAAAAGTATTTTTCAAATTCGGTCCACATGCTGTCCCTAAAATTTGCCGCCCCGGACATAGGTCCGATTTGTCTGACCCTAGAGCCGGTATCATTTATGCAATTTTCTCAAGTTGGAAATTGTAAATAAATCAATAAACCGTAAAACACTTTTATTTTTCTAGTTTAATGTTAACCTAGAAATAATCAAAATTCTGTTAAGTTGTTGACATTTTTAATATAAATATTTTAGGTTTAAGAACTTTACTAGTAAGAATTGTCCTGAAATTCTGAAGTTCAGGGCTTCTACATTTATTATTAATGAATTTTAGGTTAAAATGCTTTGAATATTCTCTAGTTTATGTAGAAACAAGTTGTCATAGCTTTATTTTTATTGATAACTTTGACAGTGTTGATGTTAAATGTGTTTATACAACTAGCAGAGATAAAATCTAAAGTTGTGACTTGCTTACTGGGTGACAAGAGCTGGATTGAAGTTTGTTTAATGAAAGTATAAGTTACGAAAATATCAAAAATACATGCTCCACCTATTAATATAAAAGTGAAATAGCGTTAACTTCAAATGAAAGGTTATTATTTTTTGCACACATTAACACTACCTGCCATTCAGCCAATATAAATACTTTTTCAACATTGTCTTTTCTTCCAGTTTTGAGTTCTCTACAGTATAGTGATCAGTGTCCTCGTCTATCATATGAGAGACCAGGGTTCGATTCTCGTCGAGGAGGATTGTTATTTTATTTAAAGTATCGTAATATTTTTGGTATTATTTTTAAGTTATTAACTTTATCAATGGGCAAGAGTCAAAAGCATTCAAATCACTCTAAGACTACAGTTTGGAGGCTACCAACGACTCCTTCAGTTGTATTTTTCTGCTCGACAAGTAGATCCGCTAACGACTCGTCATTTAAATCACGTCGAAACGACGAGGTGGTCATCTGAATGGGCATCATTGCATTCATATTCTACCAGCAGAATTTGAGTCGTAAAAGAGTTTCTGTAATGGAATCAAGGCTTGAAAGCATGGCTTGAGAGAGACATTCACCATCTACTAGTACGATTCCAAAATCATTTGGCTACCGCGGCCACCACGGATGTGTTGTCAATCAGAAATTATATCAAAATATAAAGTTACATCAATGCCACTATATGATGAGCGTCTGTATTTTTTTTCATAACTTTTCATTTACGATTGGCAATACCATGTGGGAAATTTTCTGAAACTTAACTTTGGTTGGTCGGCATTTGCTACAGTGTGTGTTTGTTATTCTAATTTAAGTTGGACGAAGTTTGATTTTCAGTATATTAAATTTGTAAATAAATTCTGAAACCTTCATTTTTTTAAAATACAGTTGTAAAAAGATGTCGCGCAAGAAACCAAGAATTGATCTAGTGGACACTCATGTAGTTAGGAAGTAAGTACAATGTATTTTTTAAATGCCCAATAGGCTTAATAAATATATTTTTAATTATTTTCTTATGTTATGAAGAAATTGTATTTTATTTTTTATGTAAAGTTAATTTTGAAGTCTTGTTTTAATTTTTGTATGAAAATAAATACTTTTGTTTCCTTGTTTACTGTTCCGCGTTCAAATGAGTTCCCGCGTGATTGAGTTAATATTTTGAAATGCGCAACATAGCAAGGGTAACGTTTTGCAATACATTTTCGAATGCAATACATTTGAAAGGCAATTGTAATTTCTGACGCATGTGATTTTGATTAGAATATATTTTATTTGTGATTATTAAATTCATTTGATGTCATTCTTTGATGTACTTCATTTTAAATATATTATATTTATCAAATACGGATTTTTTTAAAAAAAGCTTTTTAAATTGGTTGTTAATTAATAAACAATTTATTTTCATGAAAATCTGGCATAGCCTTTTGCTGGATACATAATGGAACAATAATAGGGAATTATGTTGATTTACATATAAATGTACAGACTTAAAACCCCATCAGAGGGAAAATTGTAATCCTCCTAGAAATCTGTTTTTAATTAAAAAAGATAATGGGGTGCTCCTTGGTAAATTTGATTTTCTTGACATGTTTACAGAAAATAAAAATTGTATACTCTCTTAAAAATAAAGACTTGTTGTAAGTTTTTCAAGGAAAAATAATATGCTTAAAATTAACCAAGAAAGATGCAATACCACTCATTAAATTGCTGGTTTTGGGCATTTTTTACTTGAACTCAGGACTTTTTAAATAAAAATGAGTCTTGCATTAGTCAATGAGTTTTAGTTATCTTTAAAAGAAGTTGTCCTTCATGATACTGCTCTCTGTGATGTTAATCTCAAAACAAATGAAATCACAGTTGACTTTTCAAACCAACATAACATATTCATTTTCATTAACATTTGGATCATACTACATTTACTTCAACTTTTCTTTTTCACAGAGCTTTTTTTTTATTACTAGTGTGGAGTTTTTTTTAATAAATTCTTTAGTCAAATCTTTCTCAAAAGGCACCAAACTGAATAATTGATATTCAAAACCAAACCTTTAACAATTCATTCATTACTGGTATTTCTCCCACATGGAGTGTAGAATATGGTGCCCTTTTGATTTAATGATACGTTTCAGATTTCATTTTGGCTGTTTAATTTGGTAACCCTTATACTTTGAAATGCAGTCTTATTTCAATAAAGTCATATATTCTCTGTACTCAATTGCTATTTGTTATATAAAAGTTTGCTGATGATTTCAAAAAAACATATGGTGTTTAGATTAACTATTTATCTTATATTTTGAAAAACTTCAATTATGATTTTAGATTTGATAGTTTCTGCTTTTCAATAATTTCCCTCCCTTTCGTTATCATATATATATACAGTCGACTCTCGATAATTCAAACCTTCGATAATATGAACTTCTCGATAATTTGAAGTACATGCTCAGTCCCTTGAAAAACTCTTGATAATTCGAATTAAAACAATACGTTTGGGTACACTCAATAATTCAAAGTAAAATCTGTGCCTGGCCAGACTACACGCAATAATTCAAAGTTATCTTATAAAACTCTCGACAATACGAACACTCACTATCATGTTCAGTCCTGTAGAAAACAGGTTGGAGATTACAAGTTTGTCTCTACATGTCTCCCCTGTATCGTAGCCCTTTAATGACCATCTGTCTGCTACCCCTTCTTAGTATTTTCTGGTTCATAAATACACTTTTATTGCTTTCCTTCTTCAAGTGGACAATAGAACAACCATACCTATTGTCATCCTTCCATATCTTTTGCTTAACACATGGCCTTGCTACACATGTGTTCAGAAAGGATGGTCCACTATTGAAAAGAGATGCATTGGATTGTCTATGGATGTATTGAATGTATTCTTTTAATAAACAGGACTTTTAACTTCTGTATAATATTTATATATACTTTTTAAAAATTACTTTAAAATAATTTTATACATAAGTACAATTTTTGCTTTATTACATAGTTTCAAATTTTAAATGTGCTAAAAAGAACTCTCCGAGTATTTTGGGAGTTTTTTTCTACTCTCTTGATAATTCAAAGTTTTTCATTCGTCCCTCCAACTTTGAATTATTGATAGTCTACTGTATATATATAACTATCCTAAATGGTATGTCTCAGAAGTATGCTTTACATTTTTTTTGTTTTTATTATTTGGAATGAAAGAGAAAAATGGATTCATGCAAAGGTATATTGATAAAAATTTATTTCTGTAAAAGTCAATTATGCAGTGTAGTAGAGAAATGCTATCCATTTAGTTGAATGGGAGATATATTTGAGAATGCCACAAGAAAGGAATGAATATGTATTGTATTTGAAAGTTTACATGAAAGAATATCTAGTTTGTGGAAAGCAGGATAAATATGCTTCAGATTTTAATGTGTTGACCAATATGTGGATACAATACTCAAATTTTTTTTTTTATCTTCTCTTTCAAAGTTGATGTTTTGAAGAAATGTGTTATAGATTGAATGAGTTTTTGTAGAGTGGTATGTATTAAAATGTTTGTGTTTGAAGATGCTGTTGGTTCAAGAAATGATAGAAGTTCCAGGAAACATAATCAGGAACGTAGATTGTAGAAGGCCAAATTCTTCTTAGCAGAATTTCTGCCATAAATGTTGAATGTGCTGCATTTTATATGAATGAGCATTGTCCTGGATCAACACAACACCAGCACTAGCCATTTCATGTATTTTGCTTTAAGTGCCAGGACCTGTAATATTCCACAATAGTAGTTCACTGTAGGACTCTTGGACAATAAGTCATTTAAAGGAATGCCCCTTCAATCCCAAAAATTATGAGCAATTTCTATATAAATTTGCTTGAATTTGGTTCTACACAGGAATCCACTATGAAGCCAATATATTAACTGTGGCATGGTTTTCAAGATGAAATCGGCAGAAAATACGAGAATAGGTATCACCAACTATTACAATGACATGCAAAAAGATAAGCAAGTACCAGTTGGCACATGTAAAAGGAATGCTACATATTTACCTGGCGTGTGCTTTTGCTATTTGCGGTATTTGCCATTTGTTGTTGGTGTAGGAAATTTACTTTTTAGATGATTCATGTGACCATAGATAGAGAATGGCCTTAAACCTTTCTGTAACAATATTATTGGCGGGCAGTAGAGAGATTGAAAACACGGGAAACATACCTTGTTTAAAGGAACTACTTGATACCTTTGATTTTCACATAATTTACACATGATTGCTAGTTCTGTGCATACGACACATGCAAAATTGGGGTTGCCAACTTGGCGGGTTATCTTGAATGTTGGTGATTGTTGTGACAATATGTAAGCACTGAAAAGGCTTCAGATAAGAAATAGAGCTCCTTTCTAAAGGCATCAACAAAAAATTCTGACTCCTTGCCTAGAGCAGTTGGCATTAGCATGTTGCTACTAGTTATGACTTTTTGGAAACACCTGTTTCGAATTGGAATGGCAGATTCAAACTCCTGCTCATTTTGCGACCATGACTGAAGATCACCTCAATATATGCCTTGCTGTTTTAAATTATATTTCTGTAAATGTTGTTGATTGTGCTTTTGACTTTTTTTTACTACTCTATATTGTATTGAGCTGCTTGTTTACTTATGACTGAAAGGTCAGAGATGAGTATATGATAAAACATTTCAGATGACCCTCATATAAGTTGTGAATAGTAAAAAACCTCTTAAATAAATAAAAACTACATCAGTTATACCGAGTTTGAATAGATGAGCTTAGTCATGAAATTGAAAATAAAATGTTTTGAAACAATTTATTCATAATTAATGTCAAAAGTTAAAAATTCTGATTTTTTTTCCTGATTGATATTTAATTAATAATTTCTAAGTTTTGGATATAAATTTAATTACTAAGCAGATAAGATTCTCTTCTATGTAGTTCAGAATTCTTGATGCAATTGTATATGTGGTCTTATTTTTTTCTTTGTTTTGGATTGTTGAATAAATATTTCTGTAAGAACTGTAATATATAAAATGTGTAGAAGAGACTGTCTTATTCATCTTATCAATTTGTAAAAGTAAAATTCTATGATAAAATTCTATTTGAAGCAGATTTTTCGTCATTTTATTATCAATAGGGGTTATCTTATTTCTAGAGATATGGAGATTGGAGTAAAAAAAAAACTCTTGAGTGAGATGCTTAAGAATATCCAATGAATATCCTGAAATTTTTTTAAATGTTTTTAAATTAATTTTTTGTTTTGTTAAATCCATTAAATTTAAACAATTGTTGTTTATTTTTAAAGATTTAAAAAACATCATGGTTAGCATTAGAAAATAGTGTCAAGAAAAATGATCTGTGCTTTCTTTTTTAGGGAATATGATGCTTCAGATAAGAACCGCAATGATATAGAGGATTTAAAAAGGTAAGCTAATTCATTTTTTTAAATGTGGTATGACATTTATAAAATTCTATAAGTATAGATTTAGATTTATAAATGTGTTATAGTAAAAAAACCTTAATAAAAAAGGTAAGATTTTTTTTGTGTACCCAGTTTTTAGGATAATTTTAAATAACTAGATCAGTGATTCTTAACCACTGTGCCATGGCACTTGTGTGTGCTACCATAGTCTTCAAATGTGTCACAAAATGTTTTTAAAATAATTAATTATACTCAGGAAAAAAATAATAAGAACCAGAACTCTGAATCATTCGGTTGTTTTATAGAAGTAAACTATTTATAAAATTGCTATTGACCATTTCACTACACTAGAAGAAGATTCATTACTTTCTAAATTTAGGTATAAAAAATTGGATTGGGCTTGTAATTTATTTGTACAGATACATCTGTATATGAATTAATTTTGAATGAATAGGAAGAACTAATTTCACTCTGTAATAATCAAGATTTAATTTCAAAATATTCAGAAGAGTAAATTAATTCATTTTGGATTAAAATGAAACATCTCATACTAGCAAAAAAAGCTTTAAAAATATTGTTACAATTTTCTACATCTTGTATGTGTGAATTCGGATTTTCGGCATAAAAATGTTGCATAAAATATGTTTTTATATTTTTTCAAATTTAAAAATTAAAAAAAGATTGAGATTTTTACATGTAGATGATGAAATGAGAGTTGCATTATCATTATGAGTACCAAATATAACCAAAATTATCAAGCTCAAATTTTGCATTAAAAGTATTCGCATAAATTTATTAACTCAATAAACATTTTATTGTCTTTGTTGTACATATTATTTTATTTAACATTGAAAACTATTATCACAACCAATTTCACATAGTGTATAGAAGAAAAGTAAAATTCTTTCAAACTTATGTTATTGTTAGTGTGCTGCCAAATTTTGAAATTATTAATAGTGTACCACAAAAAAAAGTCAAAAGTCACAATGAACTAGAGATTAAAAAAGGTATTTTTGATTACTATTAAAGGAAATAGTTATCTTTTAAATGTCTCTATTTCATTCTGGTGGAGGGAATTATTACAGATTGTAATATATTTTATGAAACTTATCTATTTTCTTTATAAAGAAAAGTTTAATTGTGAACTGTAAGCAGTTTATTTGTATTTGTTTGAAAAGTGATTAAATAAATATTACCTATGGCTGTCAGGAAAAATTTATCTTAATTTATTCATATTTTTTTTCATATTGCAAGTTATTGTAATGAATTCTTTTTGTAAATAATGAGTGATAATATGAGATACAAAAATGTTCTACTTTTAATAAAAATTTATACCTTACTTTTTCTTTTTCTATATTTATTACTTTTCATGGCTTTTCTTTTTTAACGTTCATTTTTGCATGCTTTTTGATTCTTCCTTCTCAATAAATGACTTCTTTTCTTTTTCTTTAATCTCTCATTTTAGAAAATCAAAGGAGTGGCATGAACAAGTGAAGTGAGTTTTATTTAAATTAATTTTTATGAATTAAATTCTGTATGTAGATATTATATAATTTTTTTGTGTTTATATTGTGTTTTTTAATGTTCCGATATTTCTTTTGTTTGCATGGTTTTGTTTCAGATTTAAATTCATAAATAAAATTTTAGTGTAAATGGATCAATTCATTCATCATTAAAATTAGTAAATTTAAATAAATACAAAACATTAAATTTGACAGAATTTTTTTTGGCTCAGTAAACATTTTAAACTGGCTTTTGTTTGTTAATCTTTACATTATTAAGATTTTTTAGTAATCTCAAAGATAGTTTGGCAAACTTCTGTTTATCATTTTAACCAGATTTATCCTATAAAATACTGGCTGAAATGCACATTCTTCTCATGGGTTCAATTTTTAAAAATAAAATTTGGTTAGCAAGCATATGTTTTTTAAAAGAAAAGTCAAACCTGGTGCAAGACAATGTATCCTAAAATTTAAGATATTTTTTTATTAGTGCACATATTTTAAATAATTTTAAGTGAACTGCAATATGTTTTCTAATGATTTAACAGGAACAGATATTAGAATTTTAAAGAGGAAAATAACATGCCAAAACAATAAAGTGAAATGAACAAAGGAAACAATGAATAAAAGTTAAGTTATAACAAAATTATAGCAATGGTAGTAAGTTTCTGCCCAACTGATTCTAGGATATAAAAATAAACAATAAGGATATTTAATAAATGTAGAAAAGAGACTCACTCATCATATCTCCAGAACTATTAGACCTACAGACTTAAAATTCAGTAGACATGTTTCTTTCATGGAGTAGAGATCTGCTAAGAATGGATTTTGCGAAAATCAACCCTTGAGGGGCATTGCGAGAGCTTAAGGGGTGTTACAGATTATATATATATATAATATTACCATTCTTGAACTATTTAACCTACAGATTTAAAATTTATTAGGCACGTTCTTTCCATAGAGTAGAGGTTTACTCAAAATTTTTTTAATAAAAATTGACTCTTAAGGGGTGTTGCAAGAGCTTAAGGGGTGTTAGAGATAAAAAAAAAAATTCCTGCTTTTGATTTATTAGATCTACATTGAAATTTGATAGGCGTGTTCCTTCCATTGAGCTCTGCTACAAAGCAAATTTTGTGATAATCAACCCCAAGGGACATTGCTAGGGCTTAAGAGTCATTATAGATAAATATTCCTGTGTGTGTGTTTTTGAACTGTTAGACCTACAGACCTGATATTTGCTGTACACCTTTCTTTCATGATCTGCTACAAAAGAAATTTTATGAAAATTTTCCCCCAAGGGGCATTGCAAGAGCTTAAGGGGCATTACAGATAAATATTTCCATTCTTGAATGACCTACAGACTTAAAGTTTGGTAGGGACATTCCTTTCATAGAGTAGAGATCCACTACAAAAGAAATTATCTGAAAATCGACCCCCAAGGTACATTGTGAAGGCTTAGGGGGTATTATAGATAAATAATTCCTGTTTTTGAACTATTTAGATCTAAAGCCTTAAAATTTAGCAGACACATTCCTTTCATGCAGTAGATATCCACTCCAAAAAAGATTTTGTTGAATTGAAATCCATGAAGAATGTGTCTTTTGGAAATTGACTCTCAAAGCAGGTTACAGGGCTTATTAATAAAAAAATTTCCTGTTTTTGAGCTATTAGATTTAGACTTGAAATTTGATAAGTATGTTTATTTTATTGAGTTGAAATCCACTACATATGGCTTTTGCGGAAATCCACTTTGTGGGAGCAGATTATGAGAGCATAAAAGATAGTTCTACTTCAATTTTAGAAATAATTATTTAGAAGTCTTATCCTTTTTTTAAAATCAAGATTTATGAGCTACAAGAATGTTTTTCAATACAAATAAAAGCTTAATGCTAAAACTTGGATATTTATGGTTTTATTTTATATGTAAACAGTATATATTCGTGCAACATCATGAAGTACCCAGTGAAGCAGGCAGGTAACGACTAGTAAATATAGATAAGAGGATAAAGATTATGTAACACACAATCCCCCCAAAACTACATGATGAATAATTTTTTTTTGCATTCAGAGATAGATCTACTTATAATGCCAGAGCAATAAAAAATTACTTAAAAAATTAAATTAAAAAAAAATCTAAAGTGATTTGTGTGTGTGTGAAAAAAAAATCCTGAGTACATATTATTATGACCCTATAGTTTGAATGTGGCATGTGTATGAGTAATTTGTTTTTGTGCTATATCACAAGCATACAACTTTCAATTATTTGTATATATTTTAGTCATTTATTCAATGTTTAAATTTAAATTGTTAATTTAGTTTTATTGTGAATATAATTTGAGTTATTTGAATTTTTGTTATGATTTTTAATTCTATTAGTCGCAGTTCTAAAATCTGTCTGGTTTTTTTTTTTTTTTTTTTGAGTTTAATAACTTTTGTTCTTTTAATTTTTAGGGCAGAATATGATGTTCCTGAAAAGAAAAGTCGTATTGATGTGGATGATTTTAAAAGGTGGGTTCCAAATTTTAAAATATAAAATGTATTAAACTTTTCTATTTTTTATATCAATCCACAGAACAAATTGCATGAATTTAATAAGCGGTTGACTAAAAAATTTATTCAAATTCTTTGCTAAAAATTTTATAAATAAACTTTTCTAACTTAAAGTAACTTTTAATATTTTATTTTGTAAATAATTAAAATAAAAGCATTTGCTTTCTTCTGAATAAGATGTATGTGCTTTGATTTTGAACAATTATTTTTTTACTCTTTACTGTAGAGGGATTAAAGCAATGAGAAAAGTCAACATTACAATAAAAAAGTATCTTATTTTTCTGCTGGAATGTAATTTTCAAGTAGAGTTGAACCTCATCTATCTACAAGTTAGGGACAGTTATCTTGATTGAACAGATTAACTTATTAATGAATAAAAAAGTATAAAACTGAACACTAAAAAAGAACATGTAATTTAAAATAAGGCAACACGAAATGGTAAATAGGAGAATCGGATTAGTGCATTACTGACTTGACATGCATAATAGGGTGGATCGAAAAATCCTTTTTCAGAATTTCAAAACCTACCTGTGGGGAAAAAATATCCTCTGCTATATAGACAAAGGGAGAAGTAAAAAAAAGTTTCGTCTTAGGTACTGCCACAAGGAAAATAAAGTTAAGTATTTGAGCTTCTTTTGTGGTAAAAAGTCAAAGTAATGTTTATTAAGGAAAAACAGGCTCTATAGTGCTTTTTAACATTTATTGCCATGAGAGATCACCTACTAAATAGTTACAAGAGAAAAAAAATAAACATCAGGTACATTTTTAGTACATTCAGGTTTTTTTTAGTATACAATTTTTTAAAACCTACTGTTGAAATCACAATACATGATAAAGCAGATGAGGAGAAAAAAGCTTAATCAGACTGATTTAACAGTGTGGGGAAAGAGAGCTGGGATTATGAAATGTTACAATGTGTATTGTACTATTTACTACTTAGCACTCAAATATCAATAATCATCATTTTTGGTTGTTAATATTGTAGGAAAATAATTTTTTAAGTCTTAAAACCTAACCAAAATTGTCTTTTTCCATTTTTTTTTCAAAAATCCAACCCCTTTGTGGCAATATTAAGTTTTGAAATTATTTTTAAATTTTTCTCCTGATTTTGAAATAATGAAACATATTTTCTACATAGGTAGTTTCTGATTTTTAATACTTTTTCCCTCCATATAACCATGATCTAACAATATATGTCAGGGAAAAAAACGAACAAACTTGAAATATGTCTCAATTTTTGTGTTTATCGATTCTGAATTTAACATGTTAAACTGTTTACTTAGAGTTATCTCCCAATTTGTTTATCTACCATATTTGTGTAGCTATAATTAAATTCATGGTATATATCAATGTAAATATGAATTTCATAATATTTATGTTTTATTTCATAATATTGGTTTTTACACAAGAATCCTTAAAAAAAAAAAATACGGTGATAATCAACATGTGAAAATGGCTGTAACCAGATTAAGAAATCCCTGCTTTAATAGAGAATTAGTGAAAATTTATTGTATAGTATAAAGAAATGAGTTTATGTATTGTAGAATTTTCCACTTTATATGCAACTGATTTATTTGGTGTTTCAATTTTAGAAAAACCAAGGAGTATGATGATTCATCTCCTAAAAAAATTAAGTGAGTCACATTTTATAAAATTTATTGTACATTGTCATTAGTTTGGAATCAGCTTGATTGTCCAGTTGTGAAGCATGCTTTTAAAAAAATAAACATACCACTTTGTGTGTGTTCTCTCTTCTGACAGTATGAATTGTTAAATATACTAAAATGAAATTTTAATGTTTGTTAGGAGAAATTTTTGATGAATTATCCAAATATTGTTTTCAACATCTTTTTTTACGGGTTTTTATTTTATAAAATAAAGGAATATTTCTTTTCCAATTTTAAAAAAAATCTAGCATTAATATACATATTAATTTTTTTTGAAAAAAATATGTATCAGTTTTATTTTGAAATTTTTCAAATTTAAAAAAAAATTCTAGAAAATAGCTTTTTAATAAGTGATCTAGAGGTGTTTTAATTCATTGAATAGGATTATTAAGGTATTGATTGTTATGTTAGTGAAATTCTTTGAGAATTATTCATATTAAATTAATGTAATTAGAGTTGCTGTCATTTGTTACTAGAAATTTTGAATTTGTATAAAGGTTTTATTAATTAAATAATCAAGATTTTATTAAAATATTTAAAAGTATCTATTTAAGGGATGAGTAAAATTGTTTTCCCCCCTTTAAAATGCTAAATCTTATTATATAGTCGTATATTATGTTGTAGAAATTAAAAAATAAAAATAGATGGAATTTGATTTTCTTCAAAGGGGTCTATATAATAAATTTTGTGAATGTGCGTCCTCATTTAATTTCCTATATTGCTAATCAAATTCTACAATGCATTTCTTTTTAAAGCTTAATAAATGTTTTTTTTACAAGAGCTTTCTGTCCCTTCCCGTGTGTATTGCTCTGTGTGTATACATGTTTATTTGTCTATATAAGTCTTTTATAATTGTTTTTCATGTTAATTTTTTGAATAATTAGCATGATAGAATAGCGGTGTCAAACTTGCAGTCCCCAATAAATATTTTTGTTGTCTGGCCAATATGTCTGCACACAATAATATGTAATAGAATAACAAACCGAGGCAGGATAAAAAGATAGGTAGAATTCGCTAAATGTTTTTTAATTTTTTTTGCTATTATTAAACAAAGTACATTCACATATTTATTTTGAATATATTTATTAATTTTTTGAACATTAAAAACATGTGACTCTCAACTTAATATAAACTAGAACTTGCAATCCATAACATCATATGAGTTTGACGTCCCTGCGATAGAATATGTAGAATATAATATATTGGTTAATACAGTGATCTGTTTGTAACAACTTTTTATAATCAGACAATATGAAAATAGTTAAATAATTTTACTAGAATTTTTTAAAAATATTTTGTAAATAATTTATATTTGTTTCCTTTTAGGGTTGAAAATAATGGAGAAGATGCAGACAGAAAAATTAAAGATATTGTTAATACTCCAATATTTTTAGAAACTGCACCTGCTCAATCAACTGGTGCAACTATAAAAGTAAGTTTCACACACATTTAAATAAGTTTTTAATTATTGGGAAAAGTAAATAAAAATCAAATGTTTCATTTAAAATTGGGATTTAGGTAAATGAGATGCATGTAGGATTTATTATGTTACTGTATTAATCATACACCAGAATTTTCATTACTTCAATTTATTACTTTAGTTTTGATTATATATTAACCATAATCTGCATGTATGGATTTACATGATTTGTATTTAACTATGTTTCTGCTAATAAGTGTTTCCTTCTAGTTTTTTTTTTTTTTTTAATCAAAATGAATTCTAATGGAATTGTTTAGCTTAGAGATTAAGTTAGAGCAATATATTTGTTTCCTTAGAAAGATATTAATAAATTAAAATTTTGCATTCTGTGAAGTTATAGTCTCTAAATATCATTAATAATTAAAAAAAAATTTCTCAAAATTTCTTTTTTTATGAATTATTTTTTATAAACAGAACATCACCTATGATGTGTAATGCTAATGAAGAAACATTTTTCACCATCTATCACTTTTTCTCACTAGTGTATGTTAAAAAAACCCAATTTTTCTCTAGACTTTTTTTAATGATTGAAAGACAATTTATCTAATAGTAAGTATGTAATATTGATTTACATGTAAATAGGAATTCAAATTTTTTTCTAAAGTATAAGAAATTAAATTTTTTTCACAAAAAAACAAAACTTAATTGTGATATCATTTAGGTTTTAAACATTTTTAAAGGATATTCTTTTTAATTCTTTCTTTTATTTGTCACTTGTATAGAAATTGTATCAAGTGTTAAGTCATTATAAAATGTTTTAAAGAATAAAAATCTCTAAAAGGCATTAATTTGCAGAGTAAACATTGGCATTTCTGTTAAGTTTAAACAGTACTTATGTATCATCGCAACCATATTAGCGACATTATATGGAATGTAGCACACGGTTGCCAATTCAGTGCTTACCCCACATGCGAAATAAAGGTTGCCAACTTGGCGAGTTATCTTGAACATTGGCATTTTTGCAATAGTATGCAAGTACCATTTAAACATGTTTCTCCCCCCCCCCCATTTTTCAAGAAAATTGTTTGTTGAAGTTTATCAAAGATGTGAATTAACAGTTAACTCTTTTTTTAGTCAATCAATCAGTTCAATGGATTACCACATACTGCCCACTACTATGAACTTTTTAAAAAGAGGATAACATTACCTGTCTGGGAATACAAACCAAAGTTCTTTGAAATGTTAAAGAAAAATCAGATAATGGTTCTTGTTGGTGAAACAGGATCTGGTAAAACAACACAGGTAATATTTTGTAATATGTTAATTACTTTAATTGTTATTATTTAAAAAAAATATTTTATGTATATATTTTTACGTTTTACTCTTTAAATGTAAAAAAAATTTTTTTTTTAATATAAATTTATTTAAGAATTTATACATATGTTTTAACTATATGTATTTATTAATATTTTTATTAAGAAAGTATTGGAATCTCTTAAACATAAAAACAATATTCATATTTTGAATTTTTTTAAAAAAAATCACAGCTTGTAAAGTTTTTAAAAAATATAATTTAAGTGTTTGCAAAAGCAACTAAATATTTTTAAATCTTAACAATTAACATTTTTAATTAACACTACCGTAATTTCGCGCTTATAGTCCGCGGACTATCTGTGTTTAAAATGCGAATTTTTGAAGCTGCGGACTATCCACCAGTGCGGATAATACGCTGGTTGTTTACGGTTAAAATCGTTGAAATTTAAAAAACACGCTGTCGTAAACTGCCGATGATCGGGATTTTTAAAAGCCGGGATTGTTAGTGAAAGCGAGGAAATCCCTGACAGTGAAGATAGTGATGCTGAAAATGAACTTTCGGACACTCTTCCCGAAAATATATTAGAACTATTTAATTCTGATACTGATGAATCGGACTTTGAAGGTTTTCGTTAATGTAGTAGAATGTGATTAATTAATATATGATTAATTAGTAAGCACTGTTTTTTATTTGTATTTAACGTTTTATTTCTGAAGGTATATTAGTAAGGAAGTACTTTTTTTCTATTTATACTTAGTTCTTTGTTTCTAAAATACATTAATATTGCTGTATTAAAATAACGTAATTTCGGACGTATAGTCCGCGGACTATCTGACGATTTTTGAAATTTTTTTATATAAAATCGTGTCTGCGGACTATACGATGGTGCGGACTGTACGTGCGAAATTACGATAGTAATAATTCATCAAGAATATAACATTGCATTGATTTTTTTCTAAAGTTGATACTCATTTAAACAGATTCTTTGAATTTTTGTGAATTAATATACTTATTTTATGTTGATAAATGAGTACAAAGTTTGCTTGGGAACCAAACACTGGTGGGTTTAGTGTCAGACTGATCACCTGACTGAAACCTCTACTAATGCACCTCAGCGCCCTGCCTCCCAAAAAATTGAGACGGGCATAGTAGGCCTTGGCCCAACATGGGTTGTTGTGCCACTGAGTTTAGTTTGATGCATATTAAAACAATTTTTTCAGTCTAAAAATTTTTTAAGAATTTTTATTATGTATTTAAATATATTTTATATTATATTTTTAAATATAAAATTTTTTATATTAATTTGTAGATATATTTTTATTATTTTTTAAAATCTGTGTATTGATCAGTTTGTAGAGAAACATTTATTATTTAAATAGGTTATTTAAAAAATATTTTTCTCCATAGATTCCTCAATGGTGTGTAGAATGGTTACGAGAACAAGGAGTAAGACGTGGTGTTGCCTGTACTCAACCTCGGAGAGTTGCAGCTATGAGTGTTGCAGCTCGTGTAGCAGAGGAAATGGATGTCATGTTGGGACAAGAAGTTGGTTACAGCATTCGATTTGAAGATTGTTCTTCCATGAAAACAATACTGAAGTAAAGATCCATTCTTTTTGAAATATATTATGTTTTCTTAAAATTGTTACACCTTTTTGTAATTAATTTGAGCCTCTTAACAAACTGTAGTAGAAATGTTTTAAAGTTGATTAAAAAAATTAATCATTTAAACAGTAATAATTGTACACTCTATTTTTCAGTAATAAGGCAAATTATGCATTGATTTGTAATTTTTTTTGTATAAGTAAGGTAATTTTAGTTTTTGATTTAAGGAGAAAAATTTCTATAATTCAAAAATGATTTGAAAAATTACAGTTGCAGTCATAATTTTGTGCAGTTGTGTTATATATTATACATAATTTGTCAGAGCATTTTGTTATAAATACCCCAAAACAAATCTGTATTACATATAATGAAATTTTTACAGTTTTCTATGGTAAGTTTCAGAAAGATATGGATTATTTAAAAAGATTAAATTATGCATTGTGATTTTTTAAAAAAAATATTTTTCTGTTTTATATTGTTTTCAATGAAATGTTAAAAAATAACACAAAATTCCAATGAAGCATTGCATTCGATGATATGGAACAAATGTTCCAAAGAAAATACAGCTTCTAGGAGACGTGTGTTGATTGCCGTGTCGAGTGCAATATCTGAATTTAATGTTGGAACATTAAAAGCCCTTAAAACATTTCAGGATGCTAATTGCCTTGCAACAAGTTTATCATCAGAACATTTAGCCAACTTTACTGATTATAGGAGAACCTATTTCAGGAATAAAATAAAATCTGCAAGTTTTAAAGTCGCGCAGCAAAAATTAAAACTTGCTAAATTGCGTCAACTTAAAATTGAGAAAAAATTAGGTGCTATGTACAAATCTGGTGGATTTTAACTTTTTAAGCTTTAATTTATAACATTATTATTTTTTATAAGTGTATTGTGTTTTAAAACTTTTGTGAAATTATTATGTTAACTTTATGCTGAAAAATCTGTCATCGTAACAAATGCTATTTCAATATTTTGCAAAAACATATTTTGAATAAGTAAAAATATTTTCAATCATATTTAATTAAAGTAGTATTTTTATATATTATATAAGTAGTAAAATAATATATTAAAAATTTAGAGCTTTGCAAGTATTATTAGTTTTTGTTTTATGCATTTACAAACTTTAAATGCATTTTTCTCAGACTTTTATTTTTGAAGATGTAAGTGTTTTCTAATCCCTAAGGCTTTTTTTCTGTTCAAGATAGAGTCTTGAAATTTTTTATAGATACTTAGATATATGTGTTACATAAAACTTAGTATAGGTTTAGGTCTGAGATCTTTAGTTATTTTTTTAAAAAATGTTGGTTAATATTTTAAAAAATTTCGTGTTTTTTCCAGGTTTAGCTAGAAAAAAAATAATTAAAAATCAACAAGGAACTAGATTTTGAAATCCATACTAACTTTTGTTTGCAATAATGTAAGAAATATAAATCATGTAAAATAATTTTAATATTTCAAAAATTGTGTATTTTATAAGAGTTTAAAAAAACTTCAAAAATTTAAAATTTTTTTAAATTTTAAAATAATGGCTTGTTAAAATGACTTTTTATTTTCAGAATCGGTTTAATAATATAGTCTGAAAACAATACATAAATTACTTTTAATATTGCTGTCCCCAGAAAATTTTTTTGAAAAAGGGTACTGTGTAGCATTTAAAACATTTTTGAAATAGAAAACTGCAATATTCTGACCGATGAATTAAAAATCTGTAATAAGTATATGTATATTGAGCTTTATTTTTGGTGTGAACCAAATTATTAAATCACTGTTAAAAGCTATTTTTTTTTTATTAAAAAACCTGAATTTAGAATTAAATATATTTACAGGTAACCAATAATTTTTTAAAAAATGCGGTTCTGTAAAACATAAAAAATGATTGTTTTGCAATCAATGTTTTGAAATTCACTCATAATTAATATTCTGTTTATATGATTTGGATTTGTGAGAAATGAAGCAGAATTCATGTTCTTTCTTATTATGTATTAAAAATATTTTGAAATGTATTTTTAATGAATAATTGCAATTTATTTTTTAATAATTATAAATCAATAAAATAGATCAATGAATATTCTGTAATTGTTTTTTTAATGCTACATTTAAAATTATTTCATAGGTACATGACAGATGGTATGTTATTAAGAGAAGCCATGAGTGATCCTCTTTTAGAGACCTATGGAGTCGTTCTTCTTGATGAAGCTCACGAGCGTACTTTAGCAACAGATATTCTTATGGGTGTTTTGAAGCAGGTGGTCTCGAAACGGGAAGATATGAAGATAGTTGTTATGAGTGCCACTTTAGATGCTGGAAAATTTCAAGTAAAGATTTAATTCTATGTATTTTTATTAATCACAAACAATTTTCTTTATCATGTAACCAATTAATCTTTTTATGTTCATAATTGTGTTAGCGTATTGAAGAATTATATTTCTCGAGTATTTTTATATTTAATGAGAAAAATCTAGTGTTTTTTTCATTTGTGTAATTAACAAATGTTAAACTTACTGTAATTTGTATATTCATTATGCTCTTACCTATCTTTAAAATTGTTGTATTTTTAATTTTCTGGGATTTTTTTAAAATATAATATTGTTTTTGTCATTGAGGAATGATGAGTTGATAGAATTTGATAAATTTTACTTATCATAACAATCATTATATATAAATCAATAGTTTGAAACAGAGAATTAAAGTTTGTATTCCTAAAAAGGAAAAGGGGATGTAACTACAATTTACAACATTTTAATGAAAAGCAATTACCATCATTTCTTAAATTATTAGAATTAAAAGTTACTTATTTTTCCAACACCTCTGCTTGACCATTAGACGCCGAGCCTCCCAGTACCAAATGACAATGTCGTCAATCAGGTATTCATTGAGTCCAGTGCATTGGAGCAAGTGGTTGCCATCCATTCTGGCATGGCTGCAGAGCAGGCAGGCAGGCCTCGTCAGCAGCCAGGTGAAGCCAGTGGAGGTATACTCCCAAAAAGTCATGTCTGGTGATTAAGCGAAAGTGGGTAACACCCTCGGCTCTTTCCAGGTGCCTCGAGATTGGGCCCACAGTGACCAGAGTTTCTCATGACCTTCCAAAGCTCTTAAGTTTTTTTGGGTCACAGCAGTATATTTATTAATGTATGTGGAAAAAAGGCTCTTTGCTTTTCTGAGGGTCAAGGGAACTTTCGGTTGAGATGACTTGGCTCCCTGATTGGCTTTTTGGTTGGTTCTCTCATTGCCAGGGATCCCAGCATGACCTTGGACCCACTGTAAGGTCACAGTCCAGCCATATGAAATTAGCTCTGCAATTTTAGTTTGGCGTTGAATTGTGTTCAGGCGGTCAGTTTGTGTATTACTGCTTAAAGCTAAAATTGCAGCTTGGGAGTTTATGAAGAAGACAACTTTGCAGGAGCTAGGTCAGCAGCTAGTAATTGCGTTGTAGCTTCACAGACAGCCAAGACCTCACCATTGTAGTTGGTGGCGTTTTTTCTTATGGCCAATGAGTTCTCAAACAGCCAACGCTGACTCCGTTTGTTTCTGACAGGTAGGAGCTGCCATTGTAGATATGGAGCCACTCATATACTGGATATCTTAGTTCAATCATTTCCAGAGAGCAGGATTTTAGCTCATCAGGAATGGCATCAGCCTTATTTGATGCCATGTTAATTAGCTTGAGCTGTTTAGATGGAAGGGCTATTGCAATAGTGGAGTAGAACTGTGTAGGAGCAGGGCGAGTCATTAGTAGTGGAAGTTGATATTTCTTTATAAGAAGTTCCACATATGAAAGAGAAGTCTGAGTTTTGAGTCTCTGTGTTGCACATCTGTACTCATTCCAGTACCTGCAATCTACTCTTCTGGCTCTCTCCCAAAATTTGAGAGTGAATTTGTCTCTACAACTATCAAGAGGCTCGATGCCGGTCTGGAGTTGCATTGCTGTAATTGGAGTGGATTTGGCTCCACTAGTTGTAATTCTGAGGGTGCTGTTGTGAACGTCGTACTTTTCAAAGTTGGTTGCATTTGCCAGGGTCTCAACAACCATAGTCCAACACTGAACGGACATAGGTTTTATAAACTGTGGATAAAACATCTTGGGTAGCTCCACACTTGGTAGTAGTTAGCCTTTTCAGGAGATTTAGACGTTTTAGGCTCTTTTCTGATGTGAGTTCCCCATTGGAGCCTACTATTGAGATTGATCCCAAGGTATTTGAACAAAGATACCTGTTTAAGAGAAGACCTTTATATTCCAGGTAGAAAAGATGCTGCTTGGTAGACAGAGTAAAGATGAATGAAATATTATTTCTTAATTGAAAAGAATTGCAACCATCAATGGAAATTTAGCATAATTTATTTAACTCATTCAAAACTGATGAAGGGATGAAGCTCACCCTGGTTTATGCAACAAAAATATATGCATGCATAGGACTGGGTGATTTTTCCTATTAAGCCTAATTTCGTTTAAAAATTCATTTAAAATCATTAATGATATTGAATATGCCAAAATTTACAGTTTGTTATCATTGATAATATCTGAATATACTGCAATAAAATTTTTGCGATATTAAACAACAATTCTCGAATTGTAAAGAAAGTTGTTCCATTTTTATAAAAAGGCTATATATAGTGTCAAAAATATGGACACTTAAAAAATTTGAACAGAGTATTAATAAAACTACATGATATGTCAGATCAAATTTCTTATGTAAAGCGAATTAAATATTCACGGTTATGCATTTATTTGCATTTTCCTTTAATACCCAGTCCTCTTGAAAGAATAGAAGCATACAGTTGTTTACATACTCAATTGGTTTATTTTTCTCAATTTCAACCTGTAAACAATAGTATTAACTCACCACAAACAACAGTAATTTTCATTTTGAATATCTTTCTCCTTTTATTAGATTACAAAACTTTGACTAAAAATAAAGCAAAGAATTTAATTCTTAAGTATTTAAAAATTTTTTTTATTGTATCAGTATCATTAATCTGAAATTTAAGTGTAGAATTGTCCAGTCTTCCATATCAAATTTTAAAAACAATTTATCAGACTCTTGCTTATGAAATTATTCTTACCATAGTTTCTAATTGCAATGATCTTTTTATTAATTTCTTTATTTTTATATTTTAGCATTATTTTGATAATGCTCCTCTGATGACAGTACCTGGTAGAACACATCCTGTTGAAATATTTTATACTCCAGAACCAGAACGAGACTATTTAGAAGCTGCTATTAGAACTGTTATCCAGATTCACATGTGTGAAGAAACAGAAGGCGATATACTTTTGTTCCTTACTGGACAAGAAGTATGTATTTTGTGTCATTACTATTGTCACTTTAATTGAAAGCCATAAAATTCAGGGGGATACTGATAACAGAACACAAAGTAAAAAACATTGAATATATTTTTTAAATGTTCAAAGTAAAATTACTTGAATATCACAGTTGTACCCTACTTTAAATTATCAATAAACATATATAATCAAGAATGAATAATAGCCTTCAAGTTCATTTAATGTCATAATAAGATTAAATCAAACTTTGACAGTCATTTGTGTTCAATGTAGTTTTCAAAGTAGATTTGGCTGAACTTTGATTATAATTCCAGTTGCACTGTGTCAGTTGTTGATATTGTACTATTGGAAACAACAAACTAATTGTACTTATATAAACCAAAAGATAAAGTTTTTAAAAATTGTTTTGTGCAATTTTACCTGTAAAATTTAGTCAGCGTTTGAATTATTGTGATATCATGTACTGGGATTATTGTCATCAGTATATGATGTATTAGTTTGCTGTTGGTTGGTGAGGCAGCTATGCATTATGGCAACATTATATGAAATGAAGTACATGATTGCCAATTCAGTGCATACAACACATGTGAAATTGAGGTTACCGATTTAGGAAGTTATCTTGAACGTTGGTGATTGTTGCAATAATACGTAAGTACAGTTGGCTGCTTCTTGTTTTTATGGAAATAGTTATTTTCACATAGGACGCAAAGTCCTGTATACCACATTGATACTGTCTGGACAATTGTCCGAATATGGATCGTCCCTGCAGACAGTCACTAATTTGCTGCAAGATAGCCAGATTGGCAGTACAAGAGAACAGGTGGTCAGGGGTCAGTTCTGTGTCACGGCAGTTCCAGTATTGCTGGTACATTCTTGCTTCATATTTGTGGATTTTTGTCCCTCTCAGGTGGCGTGTCCTGAGTCTGGTGAGGGTATTTTGCTAAAGTCCTATTTGTAATGAGTAGTTCAGAAATTTGGTATTAATATTTTATAGTTTTGTCTTTAAATCTAGACCTTGTCAGTGAATTTATATCGTTCAGTGTGACTACAAAAAATAATTTATCAAGGCACAGACATAAAAGGACCCCAAAAAAGTCCAACCTTTTGGGGCTCTGCAATCAACTTTTTATGAATATGGATTAGTTTGGCGTAAGCCAGTATTATGTGTTGGAATTGGCCCCGTGTTGCTTCATATATTAACAATCAATTGTGACATAACTATCAATTGTCTTTAACTTTATTAAAAAAAGATAAAATGTAATATGGCTGAATATTGTTAAAGCAGAATGTCTGTGAACAATGGAAATTGATGCTTGTTATTATAAACCATTAATGATAATTCTACGAGGGCTGTTTTTTAAGTAGGGTCCATTTATTTTTAAAAAAATAATGACCTTATTTTGTTTAAAAAAACCTTTATTTTAGGATTGTACATACTTTTGCGTATTTTTCCACATATTTGCCGAGTTTATTAATTTACTTGTCATACTTAGAACTAAGTTTTGAAAACCCTCTTCAAAGAAGTCTGCCACCTGGTCGGACAGCCAAGAGTTCACGGCCGCTTTCACTTCTTCGTTGTCACTGAAGCGCTTCTTGCCAAGACTGTGTTTGAGGTATCAGAAAAGGTGGAAATCGCTAGGAGTAAGGTCGGGGCTGTATGGTGCATGGTCCAAAACCTCCCACCCAAAAGATTCGATTAAGTCCTGAGTCATTCGAGAAGTGTGAGGCTCTCATCTTTAAACTTCCTATCCCATTTTCTAAATTTGCTGTCACTCATTGCTTCAGTACCATAAGCTTCTGTTATCTGGCAATGAATGTCTGCAGGCGACATGTTTCTCGCAGTTTGCAAAGGATGCTGGTCAGTATTTAAGAGACTCGTTGCATCATACGCGTGAACTAGGGAACTGTACTCACCAGCGGACCTTACTTTAAAAAAGCCGTCATATAACTCTTGGGTAAAAGCTATCTTACTTAATGCTTGACTGGTTTTCTAAATTTATAATTACATGAATATGTCAACAATTGATAACACTGTTGGACTAATTATACAATCATTAAAGGTTACTGTAGTCATTGATGAACAAAATGTTAAATATCTTAAACTATTTATCTAGAAACTTTCAGAAACTATCTAGAAACTTTCTATCTAAAAACTGTGGTAAAATAGCAGATTGGTGAACATGGTTTTAATTCTAAAAATTAAAATTTCAGTTTTGGAAATATTTAAACATGTTAATGTATTAAGTATAAGAGAAAGTTCTGTCATTTTTGAACACATTTTTTTATGGGTTGTCAATCCTTAACAAGAATTCAGATCTGATTGAATAAGCTTAAACAGTTAGATTAGTCTACTATTGATGATTTAAACACATTTTTTTCACATTTTACTTAGTTTTTTAAATTAATAAAGCTGTCAACATTGTGGAGGGAAAAGTGCACTTAAGGCATTGTATGTTTGAGTTCCAAAAAGAGGAATAACGCAATGGTGAAAAAAAGAAACTTCGCATTAGCAGCTGGAACCTGCCACAGATGGATGACTTGGGAAATTTTGCTTGGGAGATTTTTCTTTGAAAGATGAACTCAGATCAGGAGGGCCATCAGATATCTGAGTGCTACGCAATATGATCAGAGCAAATCCCTCTGTAATTTCAACAGAAGTGGGCTTCAAGCTTGAAATTCATCAGTCTCCTGCTTTGGATTACATTAAAAGGCTTGGTTTCGTGTCCAAACTCTGTTTGGGTATCACATAAATCCAAGCGAAAAAAAATTTAATGGACAGAATTTCAATATTTTCTTGAAATCTTGTTCATCACAAAAGGGAACCATTTTTGGACCATTTAGTGACTGGAGATGGAAAGTGAATAGTGTACAAATACGTGGTTAGAAAAAAGTATATGTTTACTTAGGGGCATTGCCACTATCTACATCCAAAGCTGGCATGCATCAAAAGTAGGTTATGCTGTGCTGTTGGTGAGACAGCAAGGGTTTTGTGCAATATGAGTTATTGAAAGTAATTGAAATGGCTGTTACTGTTCACAACTTGATGTTTTAAATAAAGAAATTCTACATAAACATCAATCTTTCGACAATAGAAAGGGTGTGATTCTCTCTCTTCATTATGACAATGCTAGACTCTATGTGGCAAAAAACACAGCATAAAAAATTGCAAAATTGGTTTGGGGAGTTTTAGCTCATCCAGCATATACTCTACATATTGCAGCATCTGATTATTATCCATTTAGGTCGCTGCAAAACTTCCTTGATGGAAATAAATGTATAAATTATGAGAGTGTTCAAAAGTCGGTGGAAGAATACTTTGTCTCCAAAACAGAGGACTTCTTTTTCAGGGGGTTAGAAAGCTGCCAGGACACTGGTTGACAGTTGTCACCAACAAATAACATTTTAGATTAAATTTTAAATAAAGTGAAAAAAATTTTTTATTTCTTCAGAAAAAAAATGACAGGATTTTCACATACACCCAATATAATAAATTTTGTAAGTGGCTTCTATATACATTGCATTTTTCCCTTTTCAGAAATTCTTGCACAATTTTGAATTCCTCATTCCTCTTAAAGGTTTTCATCTTGGTAATAACTAGAATATTATATTTTTTATTATTTCAAAGTGCATTCATGAGAACATTTAATTAAATTGCATTCAGTACTGAGTGCAATTTGATATTTGAAATATTATATTAATTATAAGTATTATCCTTTTGTGTGATTTAAGTATTTTTGATTGAGAGATTTATTTCACTTATTCTATTTTCTTTCAGTTCATTATTAAATTTTCACTGTCACATGTTTGACCATTTATTTTGTTGGAAATAAATAATTATGTATTTTATCTAAAAGTTTCTAACATTAATTTTCTTTCATAGGAAATTGAAGAAGCTTGTAAAAGGATAAAGCGGGAACTTGATTCTTTGGGTCCCGAAGTGGGTGAATTAAAATGCATTCCTTTATATTCTACCCTCCCTCCAAATCTTCAGCAGAAAATTTTTGAGCCACCACCCCCTAACAAACCAAATGGTGCTATTGGACGTAAAGTTGTAGTTTCTACTAATATTGCAGAAACGTCCCTGACTATCGATGGAGTTGTCTTTGTCATAGATCCTGGATTTGCTAAACAAAAGGTATTTTTTTGAAAATGTATCAAATACTTTGTTTGTGCCTTAGTTGAAACATTGATATATATATTTGTTAAATTTAAACTTCATCAATTTTAGATAGTTTTATTTTTACTTTTTCTTATTTCTACTCTTTTAGGGTATTTTTGAGCTTTCAAATTTTCATACATAAAAGTTTTTTTTGAGAAATTTTCTTTATTTGATTAGTTTTTAGAAACCTTTTTTGGGGCTAGAAGTAATTATAAAAATTCTAATAGTTTTAACAAATTTTTTTTAATTAAGCTTTTAGTTATTTTAATTTGAGGAAATTTTAATTTTAAATAAGTGACTTCAGCCCTTTGCATAACACTGAATATTTTGTTTTCTATAATTGAGTACTCTGTAAACTCTCTCAATAAATAAAGTTTTATTTGGAACTTATCACTTGATAGGGAATTTTTTCTTCCTTCCTAAACCCCACAAAATAAAATACTTCACAAATATATTTTAACATTTTTTTTTCTATTTAACATTTATTAATCTGAATCCATTAAATATTCTTGATATATTAAAGAAAAATACTACTACTATTAATGAGATAAATTATTTTAAATTAATGTAACAATAGTTAATATTATTTAAATGGATGTTGAAATGCTAAAATTAGGGATGCATATTTTCAGCCAAATAAGGAGAATTAAATGTAAATTACCTTATTGATTCAAAGTTTTTTCTTTTTTAAAGATGCTTAATAAAATTTTTAAATGAAGAATTACTAAAAATTATTAATTATTAATACTGCCTTTTTTAGTTATAAAGTTATTGAAATGTTAATTTCAATGAGAATGTTATACTTATTTAACATTAATCTTTTTTTTTTAGGTATACAATCCTAGAATTAGAGTAGAATCATTGTTAGTGTCCCCTATTAGTAAAGCTAGTGCACAGCAGCGGGCTGGTAGAGCTGGCAGAACAAGACCAGGAAAATGTTTCCGATTGTATACCGAGAAAGCATACAAAACAGAAATGCAAGACCAGACGTATCCTGAAATTTTGCGATCAAACTTGGGTACTGTTGTATTACAATTGAAGAAGCTTGGAATTGATGATTTAGTGCATTTTGACTTTATGGATCCACCAGGTAAGTAATTAAGATTTAGAATAGTTTATTTTTAATTATTTTTTATTTAGTATATTATTGTTCAAGCCATCTTAATAGTGTAATTTAGTTTTTAAATTTCAGATCATTAGTTCATTGTCGTAATTTAAATTTTATATTAAATTTTTCCTGTTAATCATGAAACAACAATTTTGTTAAGTGCTTTTTTTAATATTGAGGATATTTATTTTATTAATAAGCTTTAATTATATAGATTATAATTAAAGTAAGGATATAATTAAATTTACTTTTTTCCCTCTTATAAAACAGCTCCAGAGACATTGATGAGAGCATTGGAGTTGTTGAATTATTTGCAAAGCTTAAATGATGAAGGTGACATTACAGATCTCGGAGCTGTGATGGCAGAGTTTCCTCTCGATCCTCAGCTTGCAAAAATGTTGATATCATCATGTGACTACAATTGCTCCAATGAAATACTTTCAATTACAGCAATGTTATCAGGTATTGTGGAAACTTCTTCAAAGAATAGGTTTTCAGTTTTAGAATTTCTTTTATATTAGTGATTAGCTTTATGGATATTAATATAGGATTAAGAAATCAAGTTTTCATAAGTTGGGAAAGAAAAATAATAATTATTTTATTTTAAAACTGTTAATTATTTACAAATTAAACTAAATTTTTAAGATTCTGATAATATTGATTATTTTCCATGAAATAGTTGATTTATTAATAAACCATAAGACTGGATTTAAAGAACTGATCTCTTCTGGATCTAATAGATCACTTAGATTAATTTACCTAATGTTACTTAGATTAAATTATATATGCTTAAATTTTTTTTTTATTAAATTGCCCAGTTATTGAAAATTGCATAGTTCTTTGCTAAAATTGTTTTTAATGATTATTTGAACCCAATTCTTGACTGTTAAATGGACCAGTTTTGCTTGAAAGCAGTATTTACTCACATTGTCAGATATCAGATTTTTTAAAAAAAGATTTTTCCATTTATTTAAAAGATACTGATGGTATAATTTAAAAAATAAATAAACAATAAAATTTCATTAATTCTGTAATTACAAAATAGTACTAATTTTAATTTTCAAAATATTGCTCATTTTAAAGCAAAGATTTGTATTGTTACAATTATTGTATTTAATGTAAAAAAAGTTAAAACATTAATATTTTTAATGTGAGTTTTACAATAAAATAGTAATTTTGTAAATTTGAATGATTTCGAAAAACGCGTTAATTGCTTTTTAAAGTTGTTTATAACTGCAATTTCCTTTTAGTTAAATAAATTTTGTATTTAGTGCATTGAAATAACTCTTAAATAAATTGTTTTAAGTCTATTTTTAATCTAAATCAAATTCACATTATTTTTCTTACAAATGTTAAAATTTTTAATATTTATTTCTTGGAATTTGATCTAATGTTGTCACTCTTAGTTTTTTCCTTCTAATATGGGAAGTTTAGTATTTAAGTTTTCTATGTTTTTCTAAAGCATATATTTGAATCTACATTTAATTTATCCCAAAATATAAATCAAATTTCTCCAAAATAACAGTTATTTGTGGAATTTATTACTAGTTTTTCTTTATTTTAATTAAAGAAAAAAAATTTTTGTTTATAATGGACATATTTTTAAAAAAAATAATATATAGTTTTTAATTTTTTGAAAATTGAGCTATTGGCAAACAAATCTGTCTAATGCAGTGCATGTTATATTGCATGATTAATTAAATATCTAAACAGGTGTCAGGCAATTCTTTACGATTGCAAATAAAGACATTTTAATTCTTGACCATAATTATCAAATGTAATTTTAGTAATAAAAATATTTAATATATGTATATTATGATTCTTCTGTTTTTTTAAAAAAAAATATTTAGTCTTCACACATTTGTTATATTATGTAGGCGTTTCAGAAAGTAAGGTAACAAGCCCATTCAAAGTAAATGTTTATTCAGGAAATAAAAAAAAATTATACTATGTGTGTAGGAAGGCACTGGTGTATATTACTTCTCTACATAATCATCATACTTATTGAGGTATTTGTTCCATTGGTACACCAAACCATCGAAACCAGTATCATACAAATCAGCGTCAAGGTTATGTAACCACTTCAAGATCAGTACTGAAATGCTGACCTCTTAAGTGTTTCCTTAAAGGTCCACTTGGTGTGAGGTGGGGAATGTGAGGATGATGGTACTATCAAAAATGCTCTTTTTTCATCTCGCTCATCTGCTCTACCTTCATCAAACTCCATGCACCAAAACCACACCTGTCTTTGTGCCACAACACTTGTACTGTACAATTCTACCTATTGTGAATGAAATTTTACCTTAAATACGAAAACTGTGTCACACTTCTTGTTTTAAGCAGGTACCCTGTTTTGTCAATGCAGTCATCTTCTAACTGAGATTTAGTTATGTTACTGGAGAACCAACTTTTAATCTACCCGCACCATTTGAATGCTGTGATGGTCTTTGTTATCTTCAGAGTGATTTTTATTCATACAGGTTATTTGCCATGCCCCTCAGAGCTCTTGTTACCTTACCTTTTGAAACCTCTATGTACTTAAATATTCAAAAAAAATCACGGATAAAAAAAATGTTATCCTTTTCAATGCAGTTATATAAATTAAAATAAATTGCTAGAAACATATAATCAAGAACAAATTGAGTCAAATGCATTTTTATGAATATATACATTTTAATAAAATGTATTATTGAAGACTTATTGAGCTATAATTTTACAATATTTGGAAGATGCAAAGCAGTTATTGAGAAGACTTTCAGTTCTACTTTGGTTTTTTAAGAATAAAAAAATCAATTTTTTGTCTTAATGGTTAGTATACTCCTTAAAATAATATCTGTTTTCCTAAGGGTTATATACTTATTACAATTTTGAGAATTATTTTTATAAATTGTCCAAAGTTTGAGTATCTAGTTGCATTTTTCTTTGGATATTTGCAGTTGTCACCTGCTCCAGCTTTATGTATATTTTCTTTTTGTTATAAATGGTTAGGTCTAATTTCTGCCAGTTTTATTCTGGAAATAATAAAATTATTTAAAAATTCTAAATAACTTGCTTTTAATTTATCTTTAAAATTATTTGACTACTGTATAGACAAATTTACTTTTGTAATTTTACGATAATAAAAATAGCATTTTTTTTCTTATACTTTGGTCACTTATCTAATTTAAAAATGAAAGAAAAATTGCATTGTTAACTTTACACTATACAGAAGTACAAACGATTATGTTATGTTCAATGTAAGATTTTTTTTTTGTTAAAATTTGTTTGGGGGTAAACTCAATATCTAACTAATACATATAAATATTGGTTTTTTAAAAGATGCCAATCAATATTATTTGAAATCTATTGAAATTTATCATCTGATGGACTAAAATTAAATTGAAAAGATTGCTTAGGGGTTATGTTATTTTAAAAGAAGTTTTTATTTTAAATTAACAAAATATATTTCAAGATGGGAAAACTAGTGGATTTTTAAAAATGTTTTTTAGAAAGGCATACCTGTGGGTATTTCTTTCTAGAAACCTTAAGCAAGTTTGAACTTGTTTAAGGGTTGTGCATTACTTTACATTCACATTAAGTTTAGTGGATGTGGGGTTGCCTATGTTTTTGCGGCCCCCCCACCCAACACTATTTAGTTCCACAGTGCTTTGTGAGACCCAATGAAGCTAAGAAAGCGGCTGATGATGCCAAGATGAGGTTCGCACACATTGATGGTGATCACTTGACCTTGCTGAATGTATATCACGCTTTCAAGCAGAGTAAGTTATTAATTTTTTGTTATTTATGCTTGTTTTAAAAGATTTTAAATTGTTAGGTAAGTTCAAAAGTTCTACCTGTTTTTGACCAAGAACTTCCAAGAACATGAAATGTGTGTATTTAGTTTGAGACTGTGCACATTCACCTCTACTATCTATGACCTCTTGTTATTTCTCTAATAGGAGATAAAATCCATGTTGAGATAAAAATCCTGAAGTTTAGATTATAGAACGAAAAAAAAAAGTCTTGAATGACAGTTTTTACATTTTCAAGATTATCAAAGATTTTTCTGCAGGAAGTATTGATCATTGTATGAAACGGGTGATAATCAGTAGATACCAAATCAGAAGCATATAAAATGTGGGGAAAACCTTCTAAATAAACTGTGCTATTTTTTTATGAATAACAGCATGAGAGAGGTCTCATATTATGGAATGTAACATAGAGCCCCATGAGGACGCTGTGCCTCCTTGCAATCAGAGAGTAGAAGACAGCATTAATAATTAACTATATTACAAGACTTCCTAATAAATTACTCTTTGCTATAAAATTTTCCTGGAATTTGTTGGCGCAAATGATTCAGAGAAACGACACATACTGCCAGCCAACATTTTACATTATACCACTTTTGATCTCCTTTCAAAAACTGCTTTAAGAGATTCATTTTTGCTCTGAGAAAACAAGGAAATATGAGTAATGGTTCGGTGTTAAAATGATTTGGAACCCAAATATCTTAACTTTTTGGTTTTAACCCAAATAACTTAACTTTTAACCTATGTTTCCAGTTGTCTTTCAGCTGTGGTCCATTGAATGTTAAAGACTAATTTTAATTCATTTGGATTGACTTTTTCTGAACCTCTTCTGTTGAATGTAGGATGTCCACACCTCTTATTACTGTGACATTCATCTTCTGTCCTTTTTCTTGAATTTCCAACAAGAAGAGATTCTATTTTCTGTTGAATTTTTTTCAACTTGAAACAATTTTTTTCAACCATAAACTTGATGTATACTATGGTGTGCTACGACTGCAGTATTGCCTTTCTCGATCTCGTACACAAACATATTGTGCTGTATCACGTGCCATGTTACATCATCTGAAATGTTTAAACAAATGTTCTGATATCAGATATACCATGTACTTATATACTGAGTTTTGACATGTTTTATTGGCTGACTCCAGTCATTATTATCTGACATCAGTTCAACTGGAAATTTGTCTCCATAAACAGGTAGAACTTTTGCACATACCAAAAATTTAAATTACTTTTCTTATTGAAGTTTTGTTGTATATATATGTAAATTAATATTTATATTTGGTATAATAATTAATTTAAGTATACATTTTTCATTATTTTAATTTTATTATACAAAATATCAATTGATGTGTATTGTTTCATATTTAAGTTTATTATATGCTAAATATAGTTTAATAGTTAATAAATGAAGGGCAGGGGTTCTTAACCTTATTCTCCATCTGGGCATATTAGACAAATTGGAAGTTGTTGGTGGGCGCAGTTTAAAAAAAGTATAACGATTCTTGATACTTCTTTTTTTGCAATCATAAGCATAAACAATATCCTATACTAAAATGATAACAAAAAATTCATAATAATTATATTTAATGTAATTTTTGGCATTGCATGTAATCTATTAATATTTCAAAGTCAGGCCCATAAGATGATATTCCCAATCTTATAGCAATTTTGAGATTGCTATTGTTGAGATCTGATTTAATCATGTTCATTGTTGAAAACAACTATTCGCATAAATATGGGGAACAGAAACAAGATTTTAATTTGTAAGCTACTTTTTACAAAAGGGGATGTTTTTATCTTTGAATAGATTCCAAATATTTATATAAAGTCTGCACAAATTTAACACAATACTTTTTTGTGCATCAGGTTGGCTATGGTTGATACTGATATAGTATATAGGGGACAGTCGCGGAAGCACAAAATAGCTTCATGGGCACATTGGCACCTGCAGGCATGGGGTTAAGAACCCCTGATGTAGGGTTTATGTTTAGATATATATGTACATAATTTGGTGTGTAAGACTGCTGTTTGCTTTCTTGTTAATGCAGAATCACCAAATAATAAATATAAAAAATACACTCTAAAAATGACTGTTTTCATTTATATAATGGTAATAGTTAACTTTTATTTTTAAAAATATTGATTTCAAAAAGTATTGAAATTGTTTTTAAAATATGTATGTTGGATTAGTGATTAATTTATGAAGTTATATTACCTGTGTATTTGAAAACATATTTTGGTGATTCTATTTATACTCAATTCAGAAATCTGCTTAATATCATTTAATATACCACATTATTAAAACTACTGGTCAAATGAAGAGATCGTTGGCTAAACTGGGGTATCATTATCTAGACTTCCACATCATGCCATTGTGTGAACTTTGAAGCAGCAACAAATTTAGTATGCATCCTCCCCCTCAACAATTATTGGTTGGATTGAGGATTAACTTGCAACCCTCCAGTTACTAAGCTGTGATTCTACCAACCAGCTTCTTCAGAAACCTTGTATGAGTTCTCAGTTTAAATCTTGAGATTAAAAAAAATATTTTTTAAAATTTTGGAAATGTATTAAAATAACTACTAATTTACATTTTAAGCACTCTTAGTACTCAGGCCTTTACCAATAGTTTGTATTTTCCAAGTATTTTTAGCATTTAGATGACATTATGTATTTGTCCCTAATGATATCTATTGATTGCATATATTTTACTAACCTTCACTATAAATTGTATGATTAATTTAATTTAGATTAAGTAATCTAATAAGATACTGAGTAAGAAATTAAAAGTTGATAATTTCTTCAATATGTAAGAATTTTAAAGTATTTCACAACTTTATAAGGCATTTTCTTGAAAATGTTCATTATTTAATCAGCAAAAAGCCTAATTTTGTGTTTAGGTTTCCCTTCATAGACAAAATATTGGCATTGAGTTTAAAATACCTTTACAGCATGCTATTGGCTCTTGGTATACACCTTGTCCTTCCTGAAACCTTATATAGTGTTATCTAATATATTGTCAATAGGGGGAGAACACAATGTTCTCTTGATTTAAAAAATATACTAGCTATAAATAAATATACTTGTATAATTGATCAAGGCCTGAATACTGTTTTCAAAATGTTATGTTGTTACAAATGTTTTTAATTGCCGTAAAAAGTTCACTTGTAAGGAAAATCATTGAAATGAATTCAGTTTTAATTTTCACATGGACAGTTTTCATTTGTTAGGAGCATTTAAGTATTCTGTATGATTTTTGTGCCCTCTGTATCTGTTTTATATGACCTGAAAATATAACATGTTACTTTAATGAGAAATTAGATTGTTGATGGCTAACTTATATTTTTTATACCTTTATTCTCAATTAATTTTTTTAAAATTTTAGTTATCTCATAATTAAAATTTATTGGTGATTCAAAATAATTGAGAACCTTCCTGCCATAATAATGATTGTTCTAAATTTATTCTTGATTGAATTGAGTGCTTTTAATTCTGATCTTTTTTAGTAAAATATTTATTTAATATATCTTAAAATTTGATTCAAACAAAATATTTTAATGGTATATTTAACCACATTTTAAACATTAAGGTATGAATCTGATGACTTTGATAAAGTAATACAAATTAAATTTGATTTTCATTTTTAGAACAAGATATATTTCTTAATAGATTGATCTTGTTTCAATTAATACATTGGTTTAATTTTTTAAGAAAAAACATCCCCCCTCCCCAATTTAATGTAAACACTTTGTACACATATTCTTGTTAAGTCGTTAATAAACTCAATGAAGATACGATGGATAGCTTAAAGTATTGCCACAAATTCTCATTCTTTTGATAATGTAAGCAAACTGAAACTGTTTTCTTTCCTAGAAATTAATTTTTACATTTTTTTTTTACACCAAGTATTTTTGACTATTTTTATTTTTCAATTTTTGAAGTAAACGTATTTAAAGTAAAATACATTGCTGAAACTTTTATATATAGACATGCTTTTTCATATCTGAAAACATATTTCAGAATTGCTTAGATTAATATTTTCTTGAATTAATTCAAATTAATTTTCTTGCAGACCATGAAGATCCACAGTGGTGCTATGACAACTTTGTTAATTACCGTTCTTTGAAGAGTGCAGATAACGTGAGACAGCAACTCTCCAGGATTATGGACAGATTCAGTTTAAAAAGGACATCGACAGAATTCAGCAGTAAAGATTATTATATAAATATCAGAAAAGCTTTGGTTGCAGGATTTTTTATGCAGGTAAATGCTGCTGTATAAATTTCAGTTATATTTTTCACACATAGTGTTCTTGTCGTTTTACTTTTTGATTGAAATAATTAAATATTGTCATGAAGATTGAAATAACCACACAGTTAGACTTAACACATATTTATTAGAACAGAGAACTCCCTTCAACTGGAGGGACTAGGCTTTTATAATACTAGAAAAATATTCGAGAAGAAACTGGGCATACACGTGCACACACTGTATCTAATTTATATACGTACAAGAAATATCTGAATAGTAAAGAGAGTTCTAGAATCAGCCAGATTCCAGAAAAATAATAAATAATATTTTAAAATTAAAACTCCAGTCTTTTGGATGAAAATGCACTGGCTTGTATTTGAATAAGCAATCGATGGATCTTCAGTCCAGTGCGCTAACGACCAAGCTACAGTGAATGATTGCACTTTTTATACAGCAATATTTTTTTGAAAAAAGACAACATTTTGTTGCTATATACTGTTAGAGGCTTTGGTAAACTGTTATGATTTTATGTACTATTTAATTACTTAGAACTTTACCTGCTACATCTTAATGAAAGTCTTTACATTGTATGATGTAGAAGTTAAAGAGTATCTAAGTCAGATAGAGCACTTTTATCATTTGATCCTATAAAAAATGTTTGTCAGTAATATCTATTCTCTTGCTGTAGTCTGACATTAATTCAAAGTTCTTATTTATTGATTGAACTGGTAATTTACTGGTGAATTTTTCTGTGCTATGTAACTAAAGTTAATATTAACAAGTTATAATTTTAGAAGAGTCATTCATAAAAATATTGTGGTTTATACTAGGACCTAACACGTTTGGACCAGATGGCTAGAAAAAACTTAGTCAAGTTCTCATCTTGACATTGATCAACCCAAGTTTTTTAAAAAAATATTCTTGATTTGACCATTATAAGTTCATAGACAATTTACAAAGAGATAGCTGGATACTTTTTACTTTATTTAGGATAAGCTTCCAAAATTATTGTTGTTTGTTATTAAAGTATCCCAGAAACACTGTAGTGTCATTGGAAATTCATTTCAAATTATATATGTGGACATGATAACTGAACAGTATAATCAACATGACCTGTTTTGATGCCACTAAAGACCCATTTTTTTAGAGGACTAATGTAAATTAAATTTCCCAAGGATCAAAGTCATGTTAGTATGGAATGCAAATTTTAAGAATGGGGTACTAGTTCAGATATGGTCCTCATAGATTGACTGTGGCTCAAAATTACAAGGCTTGTTGCCAACAAGTTTTATATTGCATATTAGTATGAGGTTAATAAATATTCAATTTAATCAATAAATCAAGTTTTTCTTTGAATTGGTGCTTCATGAATTTTGACAGTTATATTTTTCAATTCCTACTATTAGCTCATTCTCTCTATATTTATATATCTCTTGTTCAAATTTTCAATCGTTAATAAAATACTTTCTGTTCATCCAGTAAAGTTTAAATATTTTTTTTAAAATTTTAGTGGATGACACTTAATGTCAATACAGTTTTTTCAAATATTAATTCATTAATTATCGGTTTTTGATGCCAACTCATCTCCATTGTTGTAACAATGTAACTGTTCAAACTATGACAAAAGTTGCCATGGAAAACTGGTTTTTCAGCCAAACCGGGTGTGCATTATTACAAAACTGCAGACAAATTGTGCCCTTTTTTCAATTCCTACTATTAGTTTACTCTCATCCTAAAATATATATTTATTTGTGTGTTTGTATATATATATATATATTGTTATGAATGAGAATAATAATAGATTTAAAATTAGAATCCATGATTAGACTTGGAATGAATAATGTATTTCGACTTTCAAAACTGAATATTAAAGAATAACGACTTTAAAACTGAATCTGATTTAGAATGCAATCATGTGAATTGGATAACGAAATGATTTCGACTTACCGCCATTTTCCATGCTGGACGTCTAAACAGTGTGGAAGTACATTTCCTATAGAATCTTGAGGAAATAAATATAAATTAAGGTGACTCATTAATCACCACAAATAAATTCACGAGTCGATTTTTCACTTCTATATTTTCTTCAAACACACACGCACACCGTTACATGTAGGGGGAAAAAACATTGCACAACACATAATCACAACAACAACGACGCGTCCATTACAACCGAATCCGAATAGAATGTCATTTTCCCGCCAATCCTACATACTTCCAGAATAAAAAAAAGTTCAGTTCGTAGCGCCATCTCTGGATGGCGAAAGGAGTCAACTGTTCTTAACATATATATATATACTAGCTGGCCCGGCCCGGCGTTGCACGGGCTTTTACCGAGGGTATAACTTAATCCCCATGTTAATTTCCTCTTTTATTTCTGACGCCAGCACTTCTGTGTGGGTGTGACACGTACGATGTGAGTGCATGGCCCGTGAGTGTGTATCATGGCTTTCTCGTTTAACATTTTCCTTTCTCTTGACAAAATCAGCACTTCGAATATTATTTTTCGAAATTACTTTGACTTTGTTTCTTTCCTCTCCGCTTACCCTGGGGTTGCACGGGCTTTTACCGAGTGAATAACTTCATCCCCTTGGGAATTTCCTGTTTCCCTTAGGACGATAGCACTTATGTGTATGTGAATGATTTCTTTAACTATGTCATAAAAACTCCCTTTTTCGAAATTTGTTCTTAAGTTGGTGTGGTGGGGTAATTAGGAGAGATAGGTGAAAGCTCAGGTGTTGTCCTCATCACTTGACCGTGGCTTAAAATTTCGAAGTCCATCGCCAAAAACTCTCGAGTAGATGAACAGTGCGAATTTATAAATCACTCACCCACTTTCCAATTCTTTCGTTGCAGTTTTTTAGTCCTCGTAAACGAAAATGTTGCCTTTTTAAAAATAATTGTAAGTTTAATAACATTCTACAAACGCAACAAAAGTTTCGTATGATAATCTTAATAAATAATGAAGTTATTCAATGTTAAGTTAAAAATTTCGACAATTTTTCGAAAAATCTTTAAAAAAAAGTTTGGGGCATTTTATTTTTTAAATGACTGGTTCTAAAAGAAAAAGGCTTGAAGTTATTTAGTGTAGAATATCGTTTTCATAACACGAAAATAAATTCATACGCAACAATTTCGAAATAATTTTCGTAAAAATGCATCAATTTTAACTATTTTTTAAAAAAATCTTAAAAAATAGAAAATATTATTTTGCAAAAAAAATTATACTTTATCGTGGCGAAAGAAATGATCTTTCCGATTCTGCAATTATTTTTTGTCTGATTTAAAAAACAAAAATCGGATGGCTGTTTAAATAACGTCGAGAATACCGAAAAATTTCCCCCTCTGTTCATTCACGACGCTAGGCGGGGGAAATAACGCACAGGGTTAAGACAATTAAGCATTTTAATTAATATCTTTTTAACTAATTACAATATCGGAATGAAATTAGTTTACGTCCTATTCTCAGACCTACTGAATATACGCACAAAATTTTATAAGAATCGGCCACACCGTTTCGGAGGAGTTTGGTTACAAACACTGTGACATGAGAATTTTATATTAGTATATCGTTCAAATTTTCAATCTTTAATGAAATACTTTCTATTCAAAGTAGGAATTGGCTTAAAAAGAATTTTTTTTTAAAAACTTTTTATAATAAAATTTTATACAATATTGTTAATTTTTTCTAATTAAGATTAAATTTGAAGTAGCAGATTTCATATTAAGAAAGTTGAAGGGGATTATCTTTCCATTGCTTCTTAAGTAAATACTCGTACTGCTTAACATAATCAGTTATTTATTATGTGAGAATTGAAATGCCTTTCATATTTACTAAGTACAGGATGCATTATTTTAATTTCATGTGTATTAATTGCATTCTAAATCTTGCAGGTTGCACATTTGGAGCGCACAGGTCATTACCTTACTATTAAAGATAATCAAGTTGTACAGTTACATCCATCTACATGTTTGGACCACAAACCGGAATGGGTTGTATATAATGAATTTGTTTTAACGACCAAAAATTACATTCGAACAGTTACAGATATTAAACCTGAATGGTAAGTTGTGATTTTTTTACTTTTCAAATCATATGAATAATTATTAAAAATTATTTTATATTAAATTGAAAGTTATTCATTTTTTTTTATAAACAAGTGCAAATACTTTTTAACATTTCTTTTAAAACCATAGTGAAAAATTTATGCTTCCAATTTACTCTGCTCCTTCCCTTTCTTTGAATCACCATTTGTCTAAGAAGAGCTTTAAAATGTTTACCTAAAGAACAAGAAAAAAAATTCTGGGGCTTTTCTAAATTAAAAAAATTTTTAAAAATTGCATACTTCTCAGAAGTTGTATAGATTCTTATTTGTGATGCATTATTTCCATAATGGATAAGAATTATATTGTCACCAAATTTGACTAAAAGGGAACATATTTTGTAACTATCCTATTTATTTCTATAAAAAATTATTTCGTATATTTTAATCTACTCTAATGCCTAGATAAAAAAAAAATTATAAATTTCTCAAATTTATTAAATTGTGTATCGTTTATAAATAACTGATGATGAATTGACTCTTCCAAGATTTTTCTTTAATAATTGTGCATATAACTGGAAGAAAATTGTATATACAATTATGAGTTTTTTCATGTTTGAATAAATATTTTCATAATTATTTTTGCAGGTTACTAAAAATTGCCACATCTTACTATGACATAAGCAACTTTCCATCCTGTGAGGCAAAGCGACAGCTGGAATTCCTTGCCAACAAGATGCAGACTCGTCAATATCAAGAAGGATTTTAATTTTAAATTCTCTATAATTGTTCTTTTTTATTGAATACTCATTTGCATAACCATTTCAATGACTCGTAGCTATATCATGGAAATTCCCTTTGTATAATACTCCACACCATCTATTTTTGACTTGTGTAAACCACTATGGGAACATTTTGTGTATCATACTGAAATTCACAGTAAAGAGCATGTTCTTATTTTATGTGTGTAATTAATTGGTTTTCAAAATATGTCTTAAAAATTACTCTCTTTTTTTTTTTTAATTGGAAGGAAGTTAGTGGTGGAAAGGAATTGAATTAGTAATGGAAATTTGTCTTTAATCAGTTGAATGTTAAATAGTAGTAATATTAGAAATCCATTGTAATTATTTTAAAACCATAATTTTTTGAAACTTTGCCTGAGTTTGTGTTTACCTACTGTCATGAGTCCAATCCAAAAATTGAACACTTTTCCCGTTTAAGAGGTGCTCAGATTTTCGTATAAATTTTTAATGCTATAACATATGCATCATTTGTTACACAGTATTTTTAAAATATGTACAACTTTAAAACACAAATATTACATTATAGATGAACTATGGAATACAATTTTTAAACCAGAAAAAATGGATTGACTCATGTTCAAATAGTGTAATAAAATACATTGTTCTTTGAAGTAGTTGTCTCCAAACTTTTTTGATTGTGTACCCCTGAGATGAAAATAATTATATAAATTTCCCATTTAATATATGTGAACCCCCACTTCTTTTACATACAACCCCTCCCTCCCAAGCATCACTGCATACTTTTGGGTGCGTATACCCCTCTGCTCTGAAAATTAGCAATGTAAGAAAAGACTAATGTTGAAGAGCTGAATAGAAAATATTCCAAGTTTGGTTTATGTATTGTCTGAGATTTAATATTAGGTATATTCTCATAAAATGAAATTAAGTTGTGTTTGATAGAATTGCAAGGAATCTAGCAATATAATGCCACTGATCTATTTACCAAAAGATGATATATTATTTAAACAAGAGATCTTATACAAATAATATTGAATTTATTTCTCTTAAGAATATGCAAAATAGCGTAGAATTACATCATATTTAATTCAACTAGGTACTTATTGGTATGAGAAAAGTTGTAGTTTCAACATTGAGCATTATTTAAAATAAGGTTATCATCAATAACTTATGTGTATATTTTTAAGTGCAAACAATGTTTTGAAGTCAGGTGAATTGTGATTTAGAAATTAATTCAAAGATAAAATGGAAACATATCTTACTGTGATATTTAAAAATTACACAATTAATATTAGGCTAACCACTAGATGAAAATGGAAATCTTGATGCAATGAAATAGAAAATACACGTCTCTAAAGAGCTTATACTAAATAGAAGATAGTGAAAAAAATTACTGTTATTTTTCATTTTCAATGATTAATTATGTATATAATTTGACTGAAAAGCAGTAAATTTATTCTAACATTTTAATAACAGCAAGAACTAAGCTTTTTTTACTATCTTGGATTTCATGGTATATATAAATGATTCCTTCCTAAAATGCATACATTAATTGGTTGCTGGTTCAAGAACATGATGTATAACTTATTTAAAAAGTATAAATGAATATTCAGAACTGAATATTTTTCTTATAATGAAAAAATACTGATTTGTATTATTGAAATGCTTGACAAAATCATTTTGTAATACTGAATATAAAAGATTTGCAGATTTTGGTTTAAACAAATTGAAAGTGCATATAACAGACTCTGTTGCTTGTCCATTTGCCTTTATTATTGCCTCCAAGACCTCATAGCATAGATTTGACCAATAGTTTACATTTTTTCTTGAAGAACTTGTTTTAAACTTAAGAAATCATAAGTTAAAAAGGGAGGAAATACTGAGTCGCTGTTCAAAGGTAAATAGTGAAGAATCAAGTACTTTTGTAAAATGGCACTACTAAATAATTAGTCGAATCTATGCCACAATACTGTAGTCGTTGTAACCTAGTGGTCGACATGTCATGAGTCTTGTACAGACCCGCTATGCTGAGGGGGCTGATGCATGTTGAGCCTCAAACATCCTTCTGTTGGTGTGGAAATTAAGAGAGGAAAGTGCCAACTCAGGTGTCATTCCCCACAATGCTTGAAAGTAATAGTAGGTTGTCGTGTAATATAACCTCCCCTTCCAGTATTATTAGGTTCGGAACGTGTAGGCGGGTTAAAGAATTCCATAGACATCTTAATAAATCACTATATTTATTGATAACTCTTAATTAAGGAGATTACATAAACACTATTCAATTTTAAGAACAATAAAACACAGTGGAGAATGAGAAGGGGTCACTAATTGCGGAACTACGAAATCTAAACTGAATCCACGAAAGTTAAGCGCGCACAACTACAGCTACACATACGTAATTTCAATTCTTAAATCACTAACCTGATTTTTTAAACTACGGCAGGTTCGTCTTGTAGGTCACTTGGATCGGATCAAGGCTAGAATTCCTCTAGACTATCCTAATCCGGCTAGAAATCCTAAATCCGACTTCTATCTTCAGCTCTTCCTGTAGCTTTTCTACGGACTAATTTTATCAACAACTGTTAGTTGGATTCCCAATGCCTTGATTCACTTTACTTTACAAAATCTACTTCTTCACTTAACTATTACTCATTTCATTTCATCCTCACTCGCTAAACCCGAATTTATATAAAATATCTCATTTACATAAATCACACTTTGGCTCTCGGTGGAGATTGGTTGAAAGAAATTTGTAGAGGATTAGTAAAGAACCGTACAGATCTGTCACATGCAACAAAAGAATAACACCTATTTATTGAATATACAACAGAAAACATCACCAAACTCAAAAGTGTTTCTATGGCCTTTAAAAAAAATTCACTCTGAAATAAATATGATAGTGTATTGTTACATCGCTAAAATTCCATGCGAGGACTAGTTATTGCTTTTGTAGTGTAGTTTTGAACTAAGATTAAATATTAACACATATTTAACATTTAATATAATCCTTTATTCCATTAATTTATGTCCCAATCTCTTGGACCATTTTAGAATACATGGTGTCCCATTGTGAAGCTGGAAAGACCACTACTCTTCGTTTTCTGTGCCCCTCGCTACTTTTATCAGTCCATTCTCCACCTAAACCAGAATCTAATTCTGCAGAAACTGAGAAATCAAAAGTCAAAGTAGCCACCTGAAAAGAAAAAGATATTAAATGTGCATGTTTTTTTTAATATAAAAAAAGAGTTATGCCAAATTGGGCATTCAAAAAAATTGCCAAGTGGGTAAAACACCAGTGATGTTAGCTTTTGATAGGGTTATTGGTTATAAGGCTAACAATTTTTTTGTTATGTGTAACATCTGAGCTAGTCACTTTCTATGCCATTTTTTGGGGTAAAGAGAAATTCATATAAAGCATGTGATCCTCAACTTATGTTTCATGCCTTGGAGAGAGAAAAATTTGTTGCATTATAGTATGCATTTAGACACCCCAATGAGTGCATGTGAATTTTACAAACTATTCAGATTGGGAAACTTGGAATTTTTGACACAACTTTAAGTAATGATTTAAGTGACTTTTTTTTCTTTTAAAATTAAAGTTCCGTTTGAAGGATTTAAATTGCTCACACACAGCTAACAAAAAATGTTTTTCCTAAACTATCTTTTTCCTGAGATTAGCAGATACGGATTGTAAGCCTACCCTCTAACTTTCACCTTAAAAAGCTTCGAAAATTCTAGGCTTATACATGGAAATTAAAATAGGCAGAATTTTACAAAAAGGCTTTTCACATACTTTTTTAATATTAAGACTTCAATTAGGAGCACATTTTCAGATTGATGCCTTGCAATCCTTGTGTAACATATTTAATTACACAATCATTTTTATAGTATAAAATGTGTTCCATATTTTGTCTCTTATATTGAAATATTTAAGGGGACATGGTATGATTTACAAAAATTTATTTAATTAAAGGATTTTCAAAATTTTTTGCGTTGCCTCTTATGTGTGTATAATATGTAAAACAGATTTTGTGTTCAAAATTTCATAACTAGCTAACCATTCAATTTTTTAAGGGAAAAAACTTAAAACTTATGATTTTAAAATGCTACTCCTCCTACAAAAATTGATGTACCTACATGAAATTTGATTTACAAGTACATCAAACTATGCATAACAAAAGTTGGTATGGGGTTTTGCGATAACATGATTGGTATTCATACAAAATTTCTTTTAAAAAAATGTATAAATTCCGAGTTTAATTATTTTTATAAAAATAAGTATTGCTTTGATTCAAAAATGCATACCAACTTTTATTACATGTACTATTTAGCAATAGGTATAAAAAAATTCAAAGCATTGGGCACAATATAAAAAAAAGCCTTAGCATTTTAAATGAAGACAAACTAGTTATTTTGCCTTTCTGAGATAAGTTTAAAATTTTGATTTGACATAAGAATATAAATAGAGTGTAATATAAATAGTGTTTTTCACTCAAAATAATTTGAAGTTTTATAATTAATACATTTTTAAAATTCAAGTTTAGGCATTAGAATTGCTTAATAATAAAAAAAAAACTCATACTGATTGTTATTTTAATGCATATATATAATCAGTACCAACCTCAGTAATAAGTTCCTCTTCAGCATTTGTGTAAACTAGATTTTCCTCTGGTTTACCTTCTTTAAAAACAACAATTTTAGAGATGAGAATGAAGTACTCAAAATCGAAAGCTTCACCTTTGGATTTGGCCTTTGCCATATCATAGCTAAAAAAATAATAATAATAATATTTTTAAAAGAAATGAAAAGTTAAAAAAATCTTTAGCAAATTCAATTGGAAAAACTATAAATGTTCCCCACTCTTCCAATTTTTAACACACTTTTATTAGTTTGAGTTCTGTATGTAACAGAATCTTTGAATTAGATTTTTACACACTTTAAAAGGTCAAATTAATTCAAAATTTTGCAAACTAGTCAAGGACTAATGACAATACAAAAATTCGACAATTTTGTTCCATTGTCCTGATCAGGATAAACGATTTCCCATTTCCAGATTTGGTGACTAAAAGATGAAGTTACAACCCTAAAGTGAAAACGCTCATGGGGAATACAAATACAATCAACGAAGAAACAATCTCAATAAACGTGTTTTTTTAAAGTTTTTTTTAACTGTCTTTATTATAAAAGGGAAAAAATTAAAATAGCTGCAAAAATTATTATTTTTGCATCTCTTCATTTTCCAACATAAATATTTTAGTATGAAACTAATCCACATACCAATACATAAATAACCTCAACAAATATTGATATAATTTTAACAAAAATGACACACGGGTGTGTATCTAATGAGCATTTGCAAAACACCAAACCTACAGAGGGAAAAATAAATAAAATATGAATTTTGCACTAAATATAAGCAAACCTAAAATTTTATTCTTTTTACATTCAAATTTCATTTTATATTAAGTTGGTGCACATGAAATGTCTCCCAGTTTTTGTTATATTCTTGTTTATGGCATACTAATTTTTCATTCTATTATTTATTGCTAATCACAAAATGGAACAAAGCGTTCCATTTTGTTATTTGTTTTAAATTATGTTAGGATATGAATTCAACTAAAAAATGTGTAATTTTTTTATATTAGTATACACTTGGTAATAATGGAGCAAGCATTTGGGGAGAATACTGTTAGTGATCAAAAATAGTAGCGCTGGTTTTTAAAAATTTGGTGGGGCAATTTTAATTTTCCCTTCAAAATAAACAGCGTGGGAGACCCAAAACATCAGTGAAAAACCATGCTCTGAAGCATTGGTGGAAATCATTTCAACTGTACCAGCCAGTACATTGATGAAAAATTGAAAATTATATGCCTAGCACTTCTTAATTGGCATGGCCCAATCCTTTTTCAAAACAATGCTTGCCCGCACAAATGTCATACAAAACAATTGCGAAAAAATGAATTAAAGTATGAAGTTTTGGGTACTTATGTATCATCGTAACCGAATGGGTGACATTATATGAAATGAAACACATGGTTTCCAATTCAGTGCATACAACAGATATGAAATTAGGATTGCCAACTTGGTGAGTTATCTTGAATGTTGGCATTGTTGTGACAGTACGCAAGTACCAAGTTTTGCAGCACCCAGCTTATTTATCAGATCTTTCACCAACACTTACACTTTTTAAAAAGATTTAGAGCAGTTTTTATGAGTTAAACAGAAAGAAATTCAAAGCAGTCTGTAAAATTCTGTATCAGATTTTATTGGTTCCAAAGATCAGAATTTCTATACAACAGTCATCTAGGCATTAAAATCGTGTTGAGAAAGATGTATTGAAACAAATGAAGCATATTTTGATTAACTAAATAGCTTTTGATAAAAGATGCATATTAATATAAATATACAGTCCAACTTCTATTTTACAAAGTCGTTAAATCCCGAAAAAAAGTTCGTTATGTGGAAAATTAGTCAAATAGATTCATTTTTTTTAAATGTACTTTAGACCCCCCCCCAAAAAAACAAATTTTGAACTCATGAACACTATATATTATTAACACATTTTTTTTTGTAAATTAATATATATTTATTTTATAAATCTTACCCATAAAAAAAAAAAAAAAACATCAAGGAATACTGTATTTTCAACTTTAAATAATTTTTTATTTTAAAATTAATGAATTTTAATGACATTTTCTAATTTTAAGCCTACAAGTAATTTTAAATATACATTTTATAACCAAAAATTTTAAGCATACAATCCCATTTGCATCCTTAAATTTAAGAACTGATAAAATCTGTTAATTTTATTTGAGTTTTCGTCTATCTTATTGCTCTAGGTGAATTAGATACCTGATAAAACCAGTTCAAGACCATTGAAATCAGAAGAGAAAAAGTTTGTTTAATAGAAAATGCACTTTGCTATTTGGAGGTTATTTTACAAAGAAAATAAAATGTTCTTGGTTCCAAGAAAAAGTTCACAAAATAGAAAAATTCGCTAAATAGAAATTCGTAAAATGGAGGTCCGACTGTATATTCACTTAAAAATCCAACATTTCATAAGCACCAATTTAATAGTTAACACTAATAATTAACATTAAAAAATTTTCAAACTTGTTTATAATGAAAGGAACAGAATTGTTACTTTTCAATGACAAATTCTAGTTGCTTACTTATTAATCCCATGCCAGTCATTTTAATGCCAAAGTGTAACTGCATGGCACAGATAAATCCCCAAAGATTTTACAAGCTATGGTAACCTATTTGATACCACCTTTAGGACAATTGGTAAAATCTGTTGAAATTCACCAAAAGTTGTCATGGGTTATTATATGCAAGTGCATAATTCTCATACATACTGAGAGCTAGCCTTTTTTTGGTAAAAGAAATGGGTAGAAAAATGAACGAATCATCAATGGAACTATGTTGTAAACACTCAAAAGTAAAAGTATTAGATTCACATAATTCAAATCATTATTATACGTAGTACGATCCAAAAATTCGGAGACTGCTGCTATTGCTGACGATGAAACCAAGTACTTAAAGTTAAACTACTTGAAATGAATTCTCACTACCCTCCTCTACCTGGCCAGATTAGTTAAGTATTTGTCATGTGACTGAATTGCACATGCAGCTGTTATCTTCTGAAGCTAGTCAGCCTTGCTCCGTGATGTAAAAAAGATTGCTTTTCTTAAACAGCGTTGAACATTAAATTCACCTTAGCACACTTAAGTAAAACACCAATGGAGAGTTTGGAAATGCTAAGTAAGGTGTATGGTGAATCTAACCATGGCAAGGTCCAAGGTTTATGAATAACTTCAGGGTTTTAAAGAGGGTCGAGAATCCATTGAAGACAATGAACCTGTTGGAAAACCTTTGACTTAACAGAACGTGGAAAATGTTACAGCTTCAGAATGTGTTTGAAAAGATCATCGCCAAACGCACACATCGCTAAGGCTACACACTTCTTGAAGACGTTTTTTGAGGGAATCCATTTGTCTTAAACTGCCTCAGATCTGGCAGAGTGATGACCAATATCTTCTGCATGACAACACACCAGCTTATTGATTCCAGCTGGTAAAAGAGTAGTTGTTTCCAATGCCACTTGTCTGACAGTGTCAGATTGAGGCCCATGAAATTCATCGTGGCAAGGTGTATGCCTGTCGTTAGCTTTGAGCACCATGTAGGTGACAGAACGATTTCGCTTGGTTCATTTGTGATAGATGGCGACACCACCTATCTCCACCTCCACAGTTTAGGCAAGGAAATGGAGGGGAGGGAAATATTCTCCAGCTCCTGCATCCGTGGTTGCTGCTACAACCGCCCACAAGAATTTTGGACCTACTGATTTAACGAGCCCATACTCCATATGTGCTCAGAGGGTATTTGGTGACATCGGGCATCGAACCCAGTCCTTCCGTCCGATGCTCTAACCACTAGGCTACCCACGGTAAAAGAGTTCCTTGCCCAAACTCGTGCTAATATGCTTCCATATCTCCCCCCATTCACCAGACTCAGCCTTGTGTGGCTTTTATCTGTTCCCATCAATGAAAAACATTTACAGGGACAGAGTTTTGTACCATTAGATGAGGTGAAAGTAGTATCGCAGAAGGCCATATGCAAGGTTGTGAAAAATGGCCTATAACTGTGCTTTCAGAAGTTATACGAACAATGGCAGAAGTGTATCGTCGCCGAAGGGGACTACTTTGAAGGTGAATGTGCTTTGGTGCTGTGAACTATTCAGGGTTTCTACACTGTATCCCTGAACTTTTGGATCATACTACATAGAAAGAATCCTAATGTTAACATTTAGTAGATTATAAAACTACACAAGCTAACACTTTTAGTCAAATAAAATTTATTAAAATATATTTATTTTACATGCACAACATTACTAATAGTGACATACTGAAGAATATAAAATTTCAAAGAATATTCCAAAGTGTTTAAAAAGAAAAATAATAATTCTTTCATAAAATACATATATACCTTAAGCCTGAATACAAGGGTACAGCAATTTTGGGAGGAATGTTTATCATGCGTTCACTGATAATCAAGCCAACGTGCTTTGCATTATCTTCAAGCAGTCTTCGAAGGATTTGAAAATTCTCATCAGATGACATTTTCTTACAATGGCTTAACAGATATGTCTTGATTTCATTTACACAACTTAAATTCTGTCAGGAATAAAGGAAATTAATTTCAGGTAAATGGGGAAAAAACGTTTCACACATACATGTTATAATAAACGCATATTTTAAAATTGATAATGCATAACTAAGTTAGAATATATGATGAGCAGTTTAACAAAGTCTTAAATAAGGTACAACCATTGAATTTTAACAATAATTAGGATGGATCAAAATTCTTTTTTTCAGAATTTCAAAACCTACCTATGTGGAAAAAATGTTCTCTGGTATATAGATGAAGGGATAAATAAAATAAAAAATTAATTTTTATGTTAAGTACTGCCATATAAAAGTAGGTAATTAAGCTTTTTTCATGGCAAAAATTAAGGTAATTTTTTTTTCCTAAAGAAAAACAAATATTTTAATACTTTGCAGTAAGAGGACACCTACTAAAGAATTTACAAGGGGGAAACAACACAAGGTATTTAATACTAAAGAATTACTAGGTATTCAAATTCAAGTAATTCTTAAGCATTAAATTAAAAAAAAACTGTTGAAATTACAATGCATTAATAAAGTGAAAACGGAAAAAAATTCAATAGGACAGATTCAGTGGTGTGGAGAGAGGGAGCTGGGAATACAAAATGTTGCAATGTACTTAGTACTATTGACTACGCAGTACATATTTATCAATTACAAGCTGAAATGCCCGTTCTTCGCACCGGTTAAGTTTTAAAAACATAAATTCATCTATTATAGCAATTATAATATTTTTAGTGAGGATAAACCCTGTATGAAAAAAGTAGTAAAACCAAAAATTTAAAATATTTTTTTCATATGAATGTTCTCACTATAAATAATTTTAAACAAATTGCAATTTTGCCTCAAAATAAATAATAATTTAACAAAAACAAATATTTCAATGTAAGAGAGAAAATTAGCAAGTTGAAGAATAAATATATATGAATGAATGCAAATATAAATAAAAATTATTAAAGAAAAAGTGATAGCAGTTGTAAGTTTCTGCTATGGGAACTATGGGTGAAACAACCTGCAATAGATGAACCGAAAGAAAAAATTAATGATGATAAACTGATTCACTAAATGCTATCATAAATAAAAAAATATTAGGAAGCCTTCAACTGAAGAAAAAATTAAATTAGCATTGCACCCATACCTTATATAATACTATCTAACATCTCTGCAATACATCTAATATAGAGTATTAGATGTAATTCAATACTAAAAAAATTTAATTAGTATGAATTAAAATTAAAATCTACCTAAAACAGGTCCCCGTTGAAATAGTCCAGAACCAACAACATTATTAAATGAAACAAAATAATAAACCATATTGTTAAAAAACACATTCTTAAAACAATACTTTTTTTGCAATATTTCTATTAAAAATTATAATTTGATTGCAAAGAGCAAAAGAATGAGTACATACAATGATAAATAACTATAGTAATAATTAAAATATATATATCGTATATGGACAGTATGATAACATAAAATATGCATATGATCTCCAAGAAACCACACGAGGAACAGATTATCAGAAGCAACGTAAAATCATTTCAACACTGAATTTTAAAGAAACCCAGAGGGAAATATGAGAAAATCTTTTCAAGGTGCATCCTTTTTCTGTGCAAACATTTTTGCGACCACACCGGATACAGTTTTCTGATCTGCAAGATTGCCAGAAGCAAAGTTAAGTCATGACGAAAAATCTGGTCAAAATGGAATTTCAAAGAAAATATGAGAATATTATTTCAAGGTCACCTTATCATAGTTTCAGCAAATAGCTTTTTGTCAAATTTAGGACTTTTTCTCATTTAAAACAAAGATGAATTCTTTTAGGTCATAAGAACCATAAGGCAAAAAACAGCGACACGCAAAAAAAACAACAACATGGTACATACTGGTTCCTCATAAATATGAAGCATTATCTTCATGATATTACCAACATGTTAAGAGCAATTAGTTTGAATTCAGTGTCATTTTCTTTCTGTTATATTTTAAGCAATATTCCCTACATTGAACAAAATATTGAATATGCTGATGAAGGAATTATTATTAGGAAGGATGAATATTTATCTTCAACAATAGAAAATGGCATAGATATGTAAAACATACAACATTTATATGTAAAAAATGTATACAATGCCTGTGTATATATACAATCTGCATATGAACAGATTTGTCAGAAGGAAAATTACTTTGATGAGCATTTAATCGCATCCATAGTTTCCGTGTTCATCCATAATTTTTCTAACAGATGTTTTTTTTTTTTTTTTTTGTGAAGAAATGGACATGACAAAAAAAAAATTCTGGTGAGAAGTGAAGGTGTAGTTTCATTGATTGTAAAAAAAATCCCTTTGATATTTGTGTCATGACGAAGACTCTTTTTACAAAAGGCCTCACAAATTATTATTCGGCTGAAAAATAGACTTTTTGAGTCTTTGTATCACATAATTACTGTACCAACAATGATACGCAAGAAAAGGATAGTTCAGAAAAAATAAAACTGTGACACTGAAATAGGAATTATAACATCAATTTAAATTAAAACGTTATCTAAAACAGAAAAAGTAAGCCTTAATTTTGATAAAATTGCCATAAAGTTTTGAACAATAAAAAAACACATAGCAGAAAATCTTAAATATTTAAAATTGAAATAAAAGAAACAAATAAATATAAAAGTCACCTTACATATAGTATAGAAATTATAATATTAATTCAAACCAAAAGCTACTTTAAATAAATAAAGATTTGATGAAACTACAATAAGCAAAATCTTATACGTGAATAGAAATTCTAACTTAAAATCACATTATTGACAATCTGTTAATCTCAATTAGTTTGAATTGAGTGTCATTTTCTTCGGTTGCATTTTTCTACTTTTTTTGTTACAATGGAAAAACATGGAATCTGCCAATAAAGGAAAATGGTACTTATGTATTGGCGTCATTGCAGCAAAATTTGCACCACAATATCAAAATAACAGATTCTTATATGGGAAAAAAAATCAAATTTTGGTGAAAAAAGAGCCATTTTGACTGCGGTGACTCTAATACATTAGTATCAGGAAAAACAGTACCCTTTTTTGACCAATGCCACTGTTCAAAATTACTCGCCAAGTTGGCAACGCTGATTTCACATGTGTTGTACGCGTTAAATTGGCAACCTTGTGTTTTGATTCATGTAATGTCTCTAATAGGTTGCGATAATATGTAAGAACTGAAATATCATAGGAAGATTTTTTGGTACTATATATTATTGCAACAGTTGCCAACTCTATTAATAACTCATCAAGTTGACAACAGCAATAATTTCCTATGTGTTGTCCACACTGAATTGGCAACCATGTGCTTCGTTTCATATAATGCCATCATAGGTTGCAATAATACATAAATACTTATTTTTTTGACCAAATGGTCATGCTGACTTAGTTTCACATTATACATAGCCTAAATATAACCGCAGATTGATAGCATCACTAATTTCAGTTTAACAAAAAGAAAACCTCATATATGAATAAAAATTTGTATTAGCCTTTGTATTCTTACATATTAGCATCACCACAACCAAATTGGCACAAAGCAAATCATGCTATATCCACCAAAATCTGACTAATTTTTTTTAAGACTGTATTCTGATAGGAAGATGCATCAGTCTTCCAGCTAAACCTGTTATATATTTTTTCAATAACTAAATTAGTTTAATATACATTGTTTGGTTATATATTTTGTATGATTATTCCGAACCATTTCTGGGTTTAGATTTAATTCTGTCATTTCTTTTAAGCTTAAAAATTTTTGATTTATTTTGTATGTAGTCAATTGTATTCATATTGACCTTTAAATGTATACATTTGATTCTTCTGTAGTGTTTTTGGTTTTAGATTTAATATAGTCATTTCTTTCCCAGCTTAAGAATTTCTGATGACTTAAATCACAGAAAGTCTTAAACATGAAAAATTGAAACAGAAAGAAAATAAGCATAAATATATATGAAGCAACCTTACATATAGTAAAAATTATGACATTAATTGAACCCAAGAAGCAACCTCAAATATAAAAATCAAGGTCTAATTTTGACGATAATACCAGAAACAGCTCAGAACAAAAACAAAATGCCAGAGAATGTCATATGTAAATAAAAATTCATATTATCCCTTCGTGTTCTTACATATTAGCATCACCACAGCCAAACTGGAACTAAGCACACAAATCACACTATATCCCAACAAAATCCGACTGATTTTTTTTTCCATATAAAAACACGTAAGAATCTGTTGTTTTGATATCAAGGAGCGATTAGCATGGCGCCAATTTGGCTGTGATGACGCTTACATGTAAGTAATCATAAATTCAAACTAAAATCATAATATTGGCAATCTGATAATCCAATTAGTTTGAATGGAGTGTCATTTTCTATGGTACTTACATATTATTGCAACCTATTGGCAACATTACATGAAATGAAGCATATGGTTGCCAATTTGGCGAGTCATTTATTAAGTTGGCAATTTTTGCAACACTACGCAAGTACCAAAAAAGATTATTGCTTTTTACCTTTATCGGCAAATTCCATGTTTCATCGATGTTGCAAAATAGTACCAGAATCTAGCTTACAACAAAAAGAAAAGGTACTAACGTATTATTGCAACAATTGCCAACTTGCAATAATATGTGCATATGTGAGACACTAAAATAGAAAATACAGCATTAATTTTAATTAAAAGGTTATCGAAAACAAAAGAAAATTAAGCCTTAATTTTGCCAAAAAATATTAAAAAATTTAAACATGAATAAAAGAAACGTAAATATATATAAAGTAATCTAGCATATTGTAGAAATAACATTAATTCAAACCGAAAAGCAACCTTAAAGACAAAAGCAAAGGTCTGATTTTGATGGGAAGTAGGCAAGATGTACCGTTAAAGTATACTGATATTTAGGCAATGATTTAGTTAACAGCTTTTCTTACTTTGGGGCCGACTACCTTCTGTTGTCGTGATATGAATGTGAAATGAATTGTAGCCCAAGCACAACCTTAGATTGATAATACCACCAACATTCAGGTTAGCAAGAATAAGTAAAAGCAAATGTGCAAACCCAAGGTCCTTGCAACTGTTTTTTACCAAAATATGAACAAATGTTTTTGCATTATTGACTCTAAGAATAACATAAAATTAATAAACATGGAGAAGCAAAAATTTTTCAGATACAGCAAAAAGGTTTGAAGAGTGTAATCAGGCTTTTTTGATAATCATAGTAGAGCTAAGATTAATCAGGAACATAAAATTAAAAAGAACATTTTATGGAAAGTAAATATCTTTAAAAGTGCTGTGTAATAGTAAAAATAGTAGCTTTAGGCCAGCGTGCATTATTACAAATCACAAAAGTTGATAAGAAAAAATTATAAACAAAAATTATACACAGATACATGAATTTAATACGGTAGTGAGACTTTAGTTTTGTCCACTAACGTTGGCAGGCTAACAATCCATCTGATGTTTGATATACCGTCACAAAATTTTTGAAGCCAAAAGTTAAGCGAAAAACGAAATCACCTCACCTGGAATATCTGTATACTTTAACGGTACATATTGCCCCCCTCTTTTTTTAAAGTACGGAAAAGGATAAAATACGTTATGAATCAAATACGATTCACATTTTAAAACATTGAAAATCTACTGTTATCAAAGTAGTGTTGCCAATCGGAAAAATGAAATTTAGAAAAAACATTTTTTGACAATGATTTTTTTGAAAAACAAATGTAATTCCTCCCCAAAGAGTTGAAAAAAAAACGAATAAATACAACCATAAATAAATATATTTACAATAAAATGTGCTAAAATCCCCTCCAAAACTGCTCAAAATATTAATTTTCGCAAAGTTAAGACTTGACAGAGCTGATGACGTCATATCTCAGTTTAGCTGAAAAATCGCATAAAAATTAATTTTAAAAAAATCTAAAGCAAATTTCGGAAAAAACTCTTCGAGGTTAATAGCATAACGACCTATAGCTTCTACATGCCAAGTTTAATACTTCTGGGTTGCTTAATTTGGCCGGAATAGCTGAAACACAAACTCTTTCTTTTACTAGTATAGATCATTGTTCTTGGTTATTTATGCTGCCGAAAAATATTATTTTGAATCTAAAATCATCTAACCAAAATTGAATCATTTTTTCGAAAATTCAATCCTTTTGTGGCAATATTACATTTTGAAATTATAATTTTTAATTATTTTTCTCATAATCTAGAGATTAAGAGAAAAGACCATGGAATATTTTTTCTGTATAGGTAGGTTCCCAATTAATAATAAGATTTTTTTCTTCATATAACAGCAATCCACTCTAATAATTATCTTTGTGTTCTCTATTACAGGTTACCATAAAATCTTCCCTCCTAACTCAAAATATAACAGAAGCTATTGTTATTTAAACACATTTTTTTTTTTAAGAAAAAGTTATATTTGAAGTAAAAATACTGTGAAATTTTTTTTCTAGTAAATTATTTTTAAATTAAAAAGCAAAAAAGTTGTTTCAGAGGGGTTAAAAATTGTAAGCCAAAAATAATGTTAAAAACTTTATATTTATTAACACAATGTAAAACAATTTTTTATAGATAAAGTATTATAATAATTTAACACCTTACACTTTTTTCTGTGAGGTTGACAACTGAAAATACTCCAAAATTAATATCCAACTCATCTTCGTCGTCATCTGCAGCTTCCATGTCCTCATCATCAGATGCTTGCTAGAATGTAAAAACTAACCTAAGAAATTTCAAATTGGCCTTTTTTCTAACACTGAAAATATAATTTCTCTCACGAATATAATTAAAAAAAAGTTTCATTAATGGCTCAAATTATTATTTTTTAAGCTTTATGTATGTTATGTATCATCTGAATCCAAAATTACGTTCATTAAAATGTTATTTGTTTTTATTTTAAAGCATTCTGATTAAAGACTTGTTTTTTAAATGTTACAAATAGGATACAAATTTTAGATACTCTGACAAAAAATTAATCTCTTATTAATATACAATAAAAATCGTTTAACATGAAACTGATGAGACTGTAATATTTTTTTGTACTAAAAGAATCTTGGGTTAAAAGATATTGCAAATATATATATATATATATATATATTCAACAAAATTAAGTTCATTAATTTACATAGATGTTATATATGCATGTGTTTAATAAAAATCAATGAAGCAAAAACATTCACATGAACTTAATGAAATTTTATACAAAATGTTCCAGTTTTTATGAAAAACAAACATTTATTGAATTTTTGGAAAATAATTTGGTAGTTTTCTTTACATTGCAACATATTGTTCGATGCCATCCATTTTGTTACCCAATTCAACATTAAAATGTGTGTTTAAATAACTGCACATGTTTTTCATGATGTTCCTTATTTCGGATAATGTGAGAATGGGAGTAGTATTCATTTCATTTCGTCATTGGAATTTGCATCAATGATGTTGTTTTAGCTTTGAACGGACTAGTAAGTATCTTCACCATGATTGGGGCTGTACACACATTATCATCATCTACTGCAATGAATTCTTTCAATGATGATCCTGCATGGCTGGTGTTTTTCGTATTTTTTTCATGCGCAGAAGGGAAATCTTTTTGTGTTAAAAGGAGGAAAAAAATGCATAAAAATACAAAGTAGTTTGTCGAGATCATTGTATTATTTTGTGTAAACCGATATTTCAACTTAAGCCTTCTCGCTAGTTGGATCTTTGTTGATTCAATTTTAATATAATATCATAAACAGACATATGTATTTTTACCATGTAAGTTTATTTTAATACTTAATCATTTTTCTACTTGAATTTTTTTTTGTTGCCAAGTTTAGATCATAATCATTAACCTTAATTTGAAGCAATGTACTAAGTTTCCATAAACAAATAACAGCACAACATATTCAAGAAACATAACAAACTATTATCAGATACATACCTTGATAACACCTGTAATTTTTCTTTGTTGTATAAGCAGATCTGTTAATTCAGAAACATTGATATGAGCTTTTAAGAAGAGCTGCAAAAAATTATATCTTGGTTAAACATAAAAAAATAGACATAAATATACAAAGACTGATACTAATACATACAGTAATACCTTGACTTACACTACTCCACCTGACACAATTTTCAAATCTTATTGAATCCTCTTTTGTTTCAGAAAAAAAATGGCAAAACTGGTAATGTGATTGAAGAATTTGTTGATCTTGCCAGGCATATTAAATTTGGAAGTAGATAGTAATGATGTTCAAGAACTGCTGGATTCCCACAATCAGAAGCTGACAATTGATCAGCTCATAGAATTACATGAGCCAGAGCAAGACAATTTAAGAACTTAAATCTTTAGATCCAATTCAATCAGAAGATCGAATGACAGTTGGGAATTTGACAGAAGACCTCAGTTTAATTGAAAAAAGGGTTACAAATTTTAGAAAATACAGACTCCAATGATGAGCGAATTTTTTTAAACAAAATAAGGCGTTAAAAAATTATTAGTATACTACAAGAAAGTTTTAAAGAAGAAAAAAAAAAAATCTTTAGAGCCGGCAGACTACTTTGTTAGATTTTATGAAACCTTCTACATCAAAATAACTTTGGCTTACGATTTTATATGTGTGTTATCAAAGATTTTATTTAACATTTCTTTTTTTTCTCTCTCTAAATTATTATTTTGTTTCATCTTTCACCTTAAATAAATATAATTCATATGCATTTATGAGCAAAATCATTAAGCAAATTTGACTTACATGATTATCACTCAGTCCAACTTATTGTGTAAGTTTAGGGTACTACTGTATATATTTACATAAATAAATTTGAATATTTCATTCATATTAGGAAACTAAGAGAAGCAAAGGAACTGTAACTTTACAGTGGAATAAGTCCAAAAATTTCTCAAACAAAAGGAGAATTTTTTAAAGAATTTAAAGATCTCACAATAAAGATGATAATTGCCAGATTTTTTAAAAACAATGATAACTTCTAACATGATCACATTAACATTTTATAAGCTTCTAAGCTTATATCAATATTGAAGTTATTGAAAGTTATATATGTTATGCATAATGTTTTTTTTATTTTTCATCCATAGAATGTTATAAGTAGTTCAAACTTTCAAATATGATTAATACATAAAAATAGAAAAATTCTCCTTCAGTTCCTATTAAAAAATATATGCATAATCTGTATAAAATCAGCAATATTTTCATTCCTTCCTCAGTGGCTTGACAGCCCAGAGTGGGCTTTAGCCTCATCAAGAAGCCTTTTCCTAGTTAGCCTTCTTCCTGCTAGTGTTCTCCAATTCTTAGTTCTCAAAACTAAGAGATCTTTTTCTAGGCCATCAATCCATCTAAGATTAGGCCTGCCCTTTCTTCGTGTGCCAATTGGTTGGGCATTGAAGACTTTTTTACTGCTGCAGTCTTAGTTTATACTGACAACGTGACCTGCTCATTTAATTCGTTGCATTTTGATGAAGTTAACGATGTCAGATTCTTTATATGATTGATAGAGCTTGAAATTTGATCTTCTTCACCACATTCCATTTTCCTGAATTCCTCCAAAAATAAATCTTAAGATCTTCCTTTTGTAGATGCTTATCATGTTCTCATCAGCTTGAGACATAGACCAAGTAGCAATATTTTACTTCAGGATAATATTAAATGACTCTTAAAAAATATCACCAAACATAATACATAACATAGTAAAATATTTAGGTATTTGCTTATTAGCGCCACCGCATTCAGATTGGCACCACACAATTCATGCCATTTTCTACTAAAATCTGACTGTTTTTTCATATAAAACACATTAGAATCTTTTTGTTTAGATATGGCAAGATTCGTGTGATGCCAGTTTTGCAGCGGTGACGCTAATACGCTACGAATATTTAAATAGTTTTTAGTTCAACAAGGTCATTCCTGGCTTATGCGTATTAAAGGCTTTTATATATTTGAATCACAAATCTAGTCAATACAAGATAAAAATGCTAAAATGATAGATTACACATAAACTGTTTAGTGTTTAGCTTTTTAAAATGAGGTGAAAAATTAATTCATAAATGTTATAAAGGAATTCTACACTGAAACTCACATTAGCATTTTTATCAAACTGTTATTATCCTACTAAAACATACCTCTTCTAACCTCTCAATTCTAATTGTCTTACTAATCATCATAACACTCTAAGACTTAAATGTAAACATCGGTACATATCTATCGTATGACTGTCCAACAGCACCATCTCCCACACAATTCAGAATTTATTAGATTTTGTGGCAATTTAAAAATCTCTAGAAGAGTACCAATTTAAAGAGTTGGTGTGTATGACTAAATATTTCATTTTACAAAAAATAACAAAATGCAAGTATATTATACTCTACTAACATAATGCAGAGTGCTTTATGTTTATCATTTTAGGTAAAGCTTATGGGATGATCATACAAGTTTTACCTTTTCTCTCCCTCACCCTCCAAATTTATTTATGTAAAAAGCATTGAATACAGGATGAAATATATTTTTCACACAAGTGTTCAAGACAGAAGTGTTGTCAAATTAAGCATTTAAAAGCAGTAACTAAAATTTCTTGTTGCTTTTGAATACTATTATAGATTGATGGCAGTGTTTTTCATAGTCAAAAAAGATATGCAACTCCCTAAATGTGGTAAAAGGTATAACAAACTTTTCTCTTTGATTTTTTAAATATTCTTTTAGAGACCTAAATTAATTTCATATTGTATTTAGAAAATGTTTGAGATATAATATATAGCTAGTAAATAATCATAAGCATACCTGATTCAGAAGATTTTTGATTCCATGAAAATCTGAAGGTTCTGGAATTTTGACATCAAAATCTACTTGAATAGTTTCCTGAAATACAATCACTTTATTTAGATAATTATAATCACAACAAAAGGAAGATATTTTCATATTAATATTCACATAAATTAATTCATAAGCACCCTTAATAAAAATAATATTGAAATACAACATGTTGATGATATTAATGAACTTTTATTATAAAAAAAAAAAAAAAACTAAAGAATAGGATATGTCTTCAAAGATATAATGGATTATACTGGGTTTACAAGGAGTACTATTAAAAATCTTTTAGTAGAAAAAGGCAAATTGGGTGGGCTTCAGATTTTAACGGTATGGATTCAAAAAGTCAACTGTGAATTCATTTCTTGGAGAGAAATATCACAAAGGACATTTTATTTAAGTATATGTGTATATATATAGAAAATTTTTCAGTGATTTAATGCTTTCTAAACTTTTGAAATTCATATGGTAAAAGAACCAGTAATTTGAATTAGCATGAACATCTTAAGGTATAGGTCAACTAGATCCAGGCCTCAACGGGGTGGGGGCTCATCTCTGCTTCTACAAGATCATCACCTAAATAATTTCAATGGTCAAATGTTATTTGCAGACATATTCTCAAAAAGGGGGTGGGGTGAGCTATATGCCAGCTGGCAACAGTGTCAAGACTATATTATGAAGTGATGACGATGACTGTCATCCATGCCTAGGCAGAGCTCTACCACCATACACTATCATTACTTATTTAGCCAAAAGGTGGCAATTGGCTGAACCAGTTTATGTGTATGCACATTTATAAAATGCGTCTGCACACTGATTTGTTATAGGTTACCCCCTAACGATACATGCTATATACTGTCTACTTAAAAGGATTGTAAGTGGAGCATACTTTTGCATAAGGGCACCAAGAAGTCTTAAGATGTCCCTGTGAATAAGCTGTTCCACAGCTTTCTCAGTGATTTTTAAAAAGGTTTGACAGGAGTGCAGCAAATTAGGGTACCTCCTAGATTTGACAATGTTTCTTAGATTTTATAGTTAAATAACGATTTCATTCAGGTCGACTATTTAGTTAGGTTACCCATATACAATAAAATGTAGATTTATTTTGATAAGATCATGCTTTTAATACTTGATAGCTAATCATTATTTAAAACCAGCAGATTTTTTCAAAAGAGAGAATTTTTTATATGAAACATTTCAATGCGTAACACTTACATACTATCACAACGATGTCAACATTCAAGATAACTCCCCAATTTGGCAACCTTGATTTTGCATGCGTGTATGAGTTGAATTGGCAACCAAGTGCGTTGTTTAATTTAATGCCGACAATATGGTTGCGATAATATGCAAGTATCCAATGCTTCTGTTCAGAAACTTGAATAAGATTTTTGGCACTGCATATTTATATAATTTTTTCTGTATTATTTTTTTTAGTTTACCTTCTGGATGTTTTTTCTGAACAGTATAACTGAGATGCATAATTTGCTTTCTTTTTCTAAAACAAACTTTGCAGTGCAAGAGAAAAATACCTCTGATACATAATTGCATTGCTAAAAATTTTATTTTAATTATTATTGAATGTCCAGTTTGAGAAAACAAAAAAAAGCACTTGATTGAAAAGAATTTGATTGTTGAATTTATTTGGAAATACCACCAAGAAGGAATAAGTAATCATTATATTCAGTGAGAAAGAATAGTTAAAGGAAGTAAATTAAGTATGCTTCATATTTCAAAAGGAACAAATACGCACATTCAAAAATCCAACAGTGATTTATTTCCTTTGAGGTTACTGTCTAGGAGTACAAACTTCTTGATTACAACTAAAATATTGCTTCATTTGAGATTCAAAGCTATTCTAGATTTCTGATTTCATATGGAAAAGGATTATTTTAAATTGAAATAATTATAATTCTAACAGTCTTTATTTTGTAAAAATAAAGACTTATTTAAATTCTTGTTTTTAATGTTAACATGTTTAATTCATTTAATTCCACTTAATCTCTTTTGTAAGGTTGAAATTTGTACTTTACATTGTTATTTTGTTTGGAGTTTCGGTATTTGTGTATTATCAAAACAGTGTCAACGTTCAAAATAACTCACCAAGTTAACAACCCCGATTTCGCATGTGCTGTATACACTGAATTGGCAACCATATAATGTCATATATAGGGTTCGTTTCCCATAATGTTGCCAATAGGTTGTGACAGTACATAAGTACCGGAGTTTTTTAATTTGCTATCTGCAAATAACTATCAATACATAACGATAGTCTGGCAACTGCTTAAAACTATCGCCAAAAAAAATTGCCGATTTCATTCAGGGGCACCCTAATTTACATTTGCAACATAAGCTTTATTTTGGTATTTATCAGTTACTGGGACCATGAGGCTAAACACAGGAAGTTATGCCAAATTCTGTTACACTCAAGTGTTTATACAAAATGTAGGTACTCATGTATTATATCGTTGACCAATTTCTTCAAACGAAGTGATGCTTCCAAATGCCATAATATTTAGCTAACAATGAAAAACCATTCCTGTTCATGTCTCAAAAACAATGATAACAGCATTTGGTGACACCTTTATACTCTGAGAAATTGGTCAATAGAATAATACGTAAGTACTTAAATGCATCTTATCAAATAATAATGCAAATGTTGATTTTAGCAACAACATGGTGAAAAACTCGTCAAACAATGGTCCCATGATGGATAAGTACCTTTATATATATATATCTTTCTCCTTGATACAATTCTAACAATAAGTACTTACTAAGATATTATTCCATTAACCAATTTTGCCAATTAAAAAATATTGCCAAATGCTGTCATTGTTATTACTATTGTATTTGAACACCGGTGGGAATAGTTTCCATGGTACTTACATATTATTGCAACTATATTTGTGACATTTTTGAAACGAAGCACACAGTTGCCGATTCAGCATGTATGACACATGCAAAATCATGATTGCTAACTTGGCGAGTTATCCTGAACTTTGGCATTATTGCAATAGTACTTACGTACCGTTTCGACTACTGGTTGCATGCTGAGGTATGCTTTCATTTGATGAAATTATCGGAACTGAATTGGTGACTTTACATGGAAGGAAGCACATTGTTGCCAATTCTGCGTGTACCGCACATGCGAATTTAGGGTTGCCAGCTTGGCAAGTTATCTTGAATGCTGGCATTGTTGTGATAGAATGCAAGTACCATTAGTTCATACATATAAAATGGTTCTAATCTGATATTTAGTAGGCTATATGTTTTTGAAATTGTGCCAAATAGAGCTTTAGCAGCTTGTCTAATGTTTTCATATTGTAACAAGAAATGAAACAATTATTTGATGGAAAACTCTGTAGAGTATCCCTATATTAAATTAGTTATGTTAAAACTTTTTATTAATTCGCTAAATACCAATACTTCTCTTTTAAAATGTTGAGATTTGTATTTTATGCTGTTTGGAATTTGTTAGTTGAGATCAACTATGGATACTTAAGCGATAGCAGAGGTTGCTAAACAACGGCAACTTTTAGCCAAGAGGCATCTTGTTCTGCACATTAACCAATTCATTTTTAAATTCGCAAGTATATTTCTTTTCAATACGTAGATTTATCACCGACGCACGTGGCGTGAGTGATTTTCGGGTTTATTGGTGCAAAAGCCAATTTCGGCTATACTGCGCCAAACATTTGTTTTAATATCTGTGGTCCAGACGGGAAGAGAGAGAGAATGAATTGAATGACAAGAAAGAGGGTTGAAAATAGAGAAGAATCACTAGGGTACCCCGGGTTCGTGAAGCCCGTGTTTACCAGACAGTAAACCCTGTGGGAAAAGGAAAAGATCACTAGGGCACCTCGGGATTGGGAAGAGATTTACTGTACGGTCACCCTTGGTGCGATTTTTTTAAATTGGCGATAAATCTTTTTAAATGGCAACCCCAATCCGACCCGACAAGTAATTACAGTAACCCTATTGGACAACAGAATGTAGCCGCCATTATTTAACTTTTCGTTCGACCACGTTGTACTTGTGTTTTTTTAGTCTTCAGCTACCGCATTCTTTTCGTGAAATTTTTGTGACGTCTGTTGCATGGGGAATGTCTGAGGTAAGTGCGAGAATGTTTTGTGAGAATGATGTTATGTGGTTTGATGAGAATGTTAATTTAAGGTATTTGTATAGATTAGAAAAGGGAAGGAAACGTTTGAATTTTGTATGAAAGCGGGTTTCATTGCGGATAGATATGAGTGTTGTAAATGTGGTAAGGATATGAAATTGGCTGAAAGGCACGATATAAGTGGAGGTGTAAATCTAAGGTGAAAGGACAAATGCATGACGTCAAAAGGAGTGTGGGAAAGGTTTTTTTTTTAATTGAGTCGAATGACATCGAATTAGATTTTAGTTCAGGTTTATTTGTGGGTGAGTCAGAGTAATTTTGATTTTAATATGAAAGAGTAAATGTTCTTCTAAGACTGTGATTATCGTTTTTAGTGATTTCGCCGTCATTTTTTTTGCGCAGGCAACATTTTCACTACGCTATTTTCTTTAAATCTCGTTCGTAGAAGAAGCCACCATTTTGGCGAGATTTTGAAAAAGTCGCCAAAAGTGATCGTACAGTAAATGTTTACCCGGGATTGTGACACCCGTACTCACCTAAAGAAGGTGAGCCCCCGAGGGGCCGACGCACGTGGCTTCAATATTTAAAAAATGGTTACCTTGACTGTCTACAAACATTTATGATAAAAATTTATGAGGATATTAGTTAAAATTACAGTGTTTTGTAGGAAAAATATTAAAAAATTATAAAATATGCTTTCACATTTCAAGTTTCGAAATTTGAGCACACCTGACTACAGAACTAAAATTAATGGACCAGAAAAGAAGATTTTAATTTATGTTAAATTCATCTTACCATTGGCGCATCTTGCATTTCCACCTCAGCATCAGAATTATTTTCTGAATCACTAGATGGAACATCGTCATCAAATTTTCGTTGCTTTCTGAAAGGTGCCATGACGTTATTTGTTTTGGTTAAGTGGAAAATGAGTAGAGTTAAGTTGAGATGAATAAAAGTATCTGGCAATAACTTCCTTTTGGGCCTGATTCTAGAGGCTAAGCAGCCAGCGTGTTATTTAGTTTCAGCTGTCTCTTCACCACTTGCAGGCATATCGCTTTATAAACTTCCTCATCTCACCACTACTAATATATTAAATGCTGACAGATTGTATGTGTGTCTTCATTGGAATCAAAGTTACAACACGACAAACCTAAAACAAAGGCATCTAAAAATCATGACTATGACACTTACCCACTTTATAATCAATGTTTTAAATATTATGAGTCTTAAAAGGTTTATTAACTAAACATTTCTGATTATTTATTTTTATTTAGTTTTTGAAGTGAATGGAATTTTTGCAAACGCAGTTTAGCTGTTTGTAACCTGCACGCGCGGTTTGTTTGTATTTGCTTTACTTCCTATCCGTGTGAGATTTTTATACAAAGTAATAAAGAAGGAACATGAAACTGAAGTTTTTGTTAAATTTATTTGTTTAAAATTCTGTTGAAGCCTCAAATTTCATATAAACCTGTGTATTTTAATCAAAGTATTTTTTCTGATTTAGTTTTTTTAGCAACTTTGAATTGGAAAGAATATGTGAGTATCGATTTGTTTTACTATGGATTTGTTGTTTTATTGAATTGTAGTTTGCTGCTTTATACACTGAACCACAAAAGTGTTAGTACACTTGCAATTTCCTATAAAATTTAATGATTTTGACTTATAAAATTAATATATCGGAATTGTAATTTTTTTTATGATATCTGCAACTTGTTCTTTATGGAATAACATAATAAATTTTTAAACATAGTGTAACTATTATTTTGAACAATTAATAATCAGAAAACTACTAAAAATTATGCCACAAAAATCTTCTTGCACTTGAAAACAATCTCAACATAGCTTTAAATGTTGTGTTTCTTTATTTAGTATTTAGCAGGATATCTTTTAGTGTCCCCAACAACTTTTAAATCTCTTGGTATAGATTTGACCAATTTTTTGTAATTTCGGCACAGAGGATCTCCATTCTTCTGTGATTATTGTTTTTAATTCACATTTTTTTATGTCATGTTTTCTTTTTTTTAAATCAAATTCTGGCTTAGGTGTAGTATAGGTGTGGGGGGGGGGGTCCTTCGAATTTGGCGATTTTTATATAGATATTATGGTGAGATAATGAATTCATTCTAGCTTTCGGACATCTATCGCTAAGTGAAGTAGCTTGGCGATCGATTTTTGTCACCAAAAGTAATTGACATTGCCAAGGGCCCCCCCCCCCTACAGTACACTTTAACCCAAATTCTCATCAAATATGTTTAATAGAACTAAATCAAGTGATTTAGTAGGTGTTTTCAGAATTTTGGGACAGTTAGAGACACCAGTAGTTGAGAACAGTGCGCTTGGCATCATTATCTTGTTAAAAAGTGAAGTCACCTCCAATATATAAATTTCGAATGGATAATTTAAAATTGTTTTTTAAAATATTTAAATAAAGCTCATGATTTGGAATACCATAAAAAAATACTGAATTGTCTAATCCTGAAACCGGCTTACACCTCTACAAAAGAACACATAGATGTTGAAGCATGTAGGTGGAGATGTTTTTCTTTCACATAAATTTTTGGGATTAAGTTCCTCATTTCTTCAGCAAACTATTATATGCCTGTCAGAACCAAAAACGTTGAACTTTTTGTCATCCCAAGTAATTTACTGTCAAAGTTGAATTTTCTGAAACTTACTCCCACAAATCTAGTTAGAACAGTGAAACACATGGAGGTAGAGGTGTTCTTGCGTGGAGATGTAAATTGGCTTTAGCATTAGGTAATTGGTATTTTTTGAGGGTTTTGTGAATCATGAGCTCTACTTAAGTATTTTAAAGCAAAATTTTAAAATATCCGTCCAAAATTTGGATGTTGGAGATGACTTCATTTTTTTAACAACATAATGACGCCAAACACACTGCTCTCACGTCACTGATGTTTCTATAAATGTTCCCAAATTCTGAAATACCTCCTAAATCACCTGATTTAAGCCTAGTAGAACATATTTGATAAGAGTTTGATTTGAAAAAAACATGGCACAAAAACAATGTGAAGTAAAAACAATCACAGAAGAATGGGGAAATATTGATTCAGAAATTACAAAAAACTGATCTACACCAAGACATTTAAAAGTTATTGTGGATGCTAAAAGATATCTTACTAAGTGCTACATTAAGAATGAAATATAATATTCATAGAATTGAGATTTTTTTAAGTGTACAAAGACATTTATGGCGTAATTTTTTAATAGTTTCTAGATTTTAATTTTTTAAAATAGTAACACTATGCTTTAAAAATTTATTACCTTATTAGATTAAAAATAAGTTTCAGATATCATAAAAACATTACAATACCAATATATTAATTTTTATTAGTCGAAAACATTAAACTTTTTAACAAATTGCAAGTGTGCAAACACTTTTTTTGTGGACCAATGGAAAAAAATTTTTTTGCAATACTAATGATAAAATTGCTGAGATTGTATCGTTATTGTATGCTCGAAAATAGCGTATTCATAAGCAAATAATTGTATTATTTAAGCAAGGTTGGGGGGGGAGAATAATTGAAGAAAGTTGATGTAACACTATAAAGTTTTGTCAATTTTTCAACTAAGAAGAGTATTGTTGACTTTAAGAGAAGAGTATAAGCTCCAGTTGGCAAAACTCTGAGCATTTTGTTTTTCATTTCAATTTTTTTTTTTTTGGATCCTAGCACAGTTCCCCTGGTTTGACGACAAAAATATATCACCAATTTGGTGATATTAGTTTATGCAGTTTTTCAGTCTTATCAAATTAATATATAACTTAAAACTATGTATTTAATTTCTTTAATTAGATATAGCATTTTCTAATTTGTATAGAATTATTTCCTTGGTACAAATTTGAAATTCTGTTGACTGTGTGTGTAATCATTGATGCAATTCCAGCCAAGTTTTCATTGACTATTTTGGCAGTCAAAATATATAATTTCATTGAAAACAACAAAAAAGAGGCCCTTTTCACTGAGAAGAATATCATATTGTTTGATGGTATTTTTCTAATTTGGTGAATATTGCTTATAGATACCGTGATTTCGCGCGTATTGTCCGCGGACTATCTGTGTTTCAAATGCGAATTTTTGAAGTTGCGGACTATCCACTAGTGCGGATAATACGCTGGTTGTTCACGGTTAAAATCGTTGAAATTTAAAAAACAAGTTTCAAGTCCCACGTACATGCTTGCTGGGAGAACTGGATGTCGGAAAATTTACATACTTGTACAAAAGGAGGAAATATGAGACACGCTTCATACACTGAAGTTGCCGAATGTGTTGATAAATCCTGGAAAAGTGTTAAAGTGTCCACCATCCGATCGGGATTTATAAAAGCCGGGACTGTTAGTGAAAGCGAGGAAATCACTGACAGTGATGATAGTGATGCTGAAAAGGAATTTTCGGACACTCTTCCCGAAAATATATTAGAACTGTTTAATTCTGATACCGATGAATCGGACTTTGAAGGTTTTCGTTAATGTAGTAGAATGTGTGATTAATTAATATATGATTAATTAGTAGGCACTGTTTTTTATTTGTATTTAGCGTTTTATTTCTGAAGGTATATTAGTAAGAAAGTACTTTTTTTCTATTTATACTTAGTTCTTTGTTTCTAAAATACATTAATATTGCCGTATTAAAATAACGTAATTTTGGACGTATAGTCCGCGGACTATCTGACGATTTTTGAAATTTTTTTTATATAAAATCGTGTCTGCGGACTGTACGTGTGAAATTACGGTATGTCTATTTAAGATATATGTTGCCATAGAATTGTTGGGTTTCATTAAGTCTTCCACTTAACATTTTCTTGTTTTTGTTTTTACTGCTAAATGATGTTTTAAGGGAATATGGCTTATTCTTAGTGAAAAATGATGTTCAAGATAACTCGCCAAGTTAGTAACCCCGTTTTTCGCATGTGTCATATGCATTGAATTGGCAATCATGGGTTCCGTTTCATATAATTTCGGCATTAGGTTGTGATAATACCCAAGTACCTATAATTTTATCACAATTTCTTGCTAAACTGAAGATATTTACTAGAATACTTTTAAAAAAAATCCGACATGGTTTCGAAAAAACATTTAGCATTGTGCTTTAGATATTATAAAAAGAAAGAAATGGGTCAAATGTTTCCATTGAATTTTAAAAAATGCATGGTTTAATAGGAAAGTATTCATTTGGTAATTTAAATTGATTAAATAACAAAGATGATAGGACTAAATCATAATGTATAATTCGTTGAATAAACTAAGACAACCTAAATCAAAGAATAGATTGGCCCTGTTAAACTGATAAATATCAAATTCTATAATTGTTAATTCTGTTCAAGGAAACACTCTTACATGATGACTGATAAATATTAATCTTAATATTAGTTGAAAAAGAGAAAAAATTCATATGTGAAATTGCTTATTTTATCAGAAGCACCCAGGTGATTTCAACTTAACTTCAGCAATTTCAGCTGTCCAAATTATGTTAAAAATAGTAATGACTGTATCATCTTCATTATGAGTCTGCTATCACAAGTTCATTTATATATTCATTAGTACATACGTATTAGTGTCACCACAGCCAAATTGACACCACTTGAATCATGCTATTTTTCACCAAAATCTGACTGGAGTTTTTTTTTTTCATTTTAAAAAATGTTAGGATCTTTGTTTTAATATCAAGATGTTATTCATGCGGTGACGCTAATACATAAGTACTTATTCATTTATTAAATTAATCCAGTTTTTGTTCTAAAAATGGTTGACAAGATTTTATACATATATCTAAAAAACTATGAAATCTGTCTATAAAATCTTATTCACCAATAGAAATGATGATCAGTTGTAAATATTAAATATCATTGAATGGAAAATGCAATACACTGTGAATGACTGCTCTGTATTCCAATTATTGTCAAAAAAGCAAGAAAATTGAAAAATGAATTTGTAGCTCCACCCAATTGAAATTATAAAACTAAAAAGATTAGAATGTTGGGTAACAAAGAAACTACATGAAAGAACAATTAAAAATTATTTTTTTAAATCAGAGGTGTCAAACTCGCGGCCCACAATGAGCATTTTTATGGCCCGGTCATATTGGCACACCCCAGTAATATATAATGAAATTTCAAAATTTCTCTTGAAGTAGGGAAAGATATTGCTGGGAAAAAATGTCAAGTGTCAGGATATACATATTAAATGTTTCTTGTTCTTTTATATATATTTATTATAATGTATTATTCGAAATAAACCTACGTTTCTTTGAATTTTGATTTTCTTTGCGGACCACCATAAGTTAAACCTTGTTTATTTGGCCCAGAAAATCTGAGTTTGATACCCCTGTTTTAGATTATCTGGTACTTATGTACTATCTCAACAATGCCAACATTCAAGATAACTAGCCAAGTTTGTAATACTAATTTTGCATGTATCATACACATTAAATTGGCAACCTTGTGCTTTGTTTCATATTACGTCGCTAATATGGTTGCAATAATATGTAAACACCAATTATCCTGAAATGAAAAGTTCCATAGAATTATTATTTTGAAATATGATCCAAATTATATTTTTATCAAATTACTATTATTACTACTACTTATATCAAATTACTATTACTACTATTATTACTACTCCTTATATGAAATTACTATTACTATTTACTAGATCAAATTCTTATTTCAGGAGTGACAGTTACTTTCAAATACTTACTCAGAATACCCCTCAACGAAGCGCTGTGAAATCTTCGTTTCTTCAAAAATGTATAAGTTTTGGAAGTGAAAAGAAAGGTTTGTTTTTGAGCAATAATCTTTTAATTCATTAATTTAAGGTAAATCAGGAACAAAATTAATTTATTGTGTTTATAAATTTTCGTTTCACATTTGCATTTGGTCATTAAGTCTTTTAAAAATAATTCTTTTCATATTTGCATTAAAAATTTTACACTTTGATAGCTTTACATTTAATATGAGCTATTTATTGATGCTCATAATTGGACAGTATTTCAACTTGTTTTTAAAATTAAATGTGATATTAATAATAAATCAAACCTATTTGGAATACTTCTTAGAAATAAGATTTAATTGAATAAACCAGAAAAAAAATTTATAAGAATGATTGAGTAAATTCATTTGGAAATTGTTTTTATTAAAACAATTTTCGGCTAAAGATATTTCCAATTCATTAAATTATTTGCTTGTGAAACTTTTTAGTTTAATTACATTATCAGATTTATTTTTGTAACTAGTCAGAACCTTTATAATCAAACTTTCTAAAAACTAGTTTGGAAATCTGTAGTCCATTTATACACTGCTTGACATCTTTATAGGTCCATCATAAATGCTCTGAAATTCTTATTTAAAATGAAAATTTATAAAGGTAATTTGTATATATATATGAAGCATTTCATTGGAGGGAAAGTTATTTAAAAAAGGGGGACTGGTTATGCACACGCACCATGGTAATCTTGAAGGGAACATGCATGATATGTCACATAAGCTTAGGTCCATGTTTAATGAAAAAAAGATCATGTGTAGATATTTGTCAAAATAATGTGTAGATATTTATAGAATTTTCAATTCCTATGCCCTGTGGTTTATAATTGTCAGAATGTCATAATTGAAGCTTATAATGGCAGCAGAAACACAGTTTAGAGAAATAGAGTAATCTAAAATGTACCATATTTACTTGAACCTAAGCCGCCATCGATTCTAAGCCACACCCCTAATTCTCTACACGTTTTTGAGAAAAAATTGTAAAAGATTCATTAATATCTGATACTTGCCGCCCATCCGGTATAGTGGTTAGTGACACTGACTGCGGTGTACCAGGGACTGGGTTTGAATCATGGAGAAAGCATGGATATTTGTGTTGTAATCTTTCCTTTTTTAAAAGCTTTTATTTAACACAATGTATGTATGTAGTTTGTTCGGGTGGAATCTTGTCATTTCTTTTAAATAAAGAGTACTTCAATTTATGTAGGTGTTTTTTTTATGCTCATCTTTTTTTAATTTTTAAAGCCTTTATTTTTATACCCGGCATATGATGCGCACCAGTAAATTTCCGTCTAATTTTTTCTGTTAAAAGTGTGCGTCATGCTGGATTTCACTGTAATTTATTAATTGAACAATAAATAAGTAACTTATTAATTAATGTTAAAATTGTTTATATTTTAGTTATGACTATATATATAGGCAGTGTAATGTGTGTTTCAGCTGCATTGCAAACAATATTAAACTTCTCTCCAATATTTATAATATTTTTGATAAACATTTTATTTTTAGGCTTATCTTTTAATGACTCCAACAATAGCCTTAATGAAGGTAGGTTGTATTGCACCAAATATTTTTCTGTTCTTTTTTTAACAGTTCATTGTTATTTCATTTTCTATTTTTGTGTTGTAGGTTTATATGAAACAACAATAAATTTTCAATATATATTAATATTTAGTATCAAATTTTTAAAAACCTTTTTGGGGAAAAGGGAGATAATTGTCCATTCTTGTTTTACATACACTTTACATTCTCAGTATATTTTGTTGAACAGATAACTTGGTTAACAAAAATTACATTCTCTTACACTGAGTTGGCATTAAATAATATATTTTGAGCATAAAAGGCATATCTGCCATTTTTTTAAACAGTTTCTTTAATTACTTTTTTTAGTACTTGTACATTATAACAACCATGCTGACAAATTTGTTAACTTTTTAAGAATGGAAAAAAGAATGTTTGTTTACTATTCAAAAAACTGTGTATTATATGCATGTCTATTTGCATTATATTAATATTATGTTTTTACTTACTTTTAAAAAAAAAATGTAATCATTTAAATAAGTTTTATGGCTTCCCCCCCCCCTTTGAGTTGAAATTTCATTACAGTAGATTAAGAGAACTTCATTACAGTAGATGAAAAGCTAAAACTACACCATGCATGATTAGCAGAAATCAAGCATCATGATCTATAATACAATATAAATTATTATTTAAATCGGGACACTAAATGTGTTTCAAAATTTAAGGTATAGGTCTTATTCCTTAAAAAGTACACTTCTCTTTTTAGAAGTTTCATGTTTGCAAGCTGTAAATTCCTCTAGAATAGGTTATAAAGAGACTAATTTTTTAAGTAGAAATATATTTGTGTATTAAAGCAAGCATACAAACAAGTAATTTAAGATAAAGAGTTAAATTAAATGCTTGCATTCCTAATAGATTGATTGAAATTAGGACTTGTTTGGGGGGGGGGCTTATTTTACCTTTGTTTCTATTTAACTCATAACTGTTAATGTATGGTCTTTGATTCAGCTCTGCATTTTAAGTAACATAAAATTTTAATATTAAAGTGATTAATAGTAATTTTTCTTGTAAAACAAATGATTATACTTCTGGAGTTGTATTTCTCAGGTTTATTTTTATATTTATGTAGGGGGGGGGACGCCTATAAAATAATGGAATTAGTTTTTTTAATGCTACAAGAGTAAAATGACAGTTGGGAGGGTTCAATGTCCTTGCATATATCTAAGCTGATAGAATAAACCTCATCACCATCAGACTGTTGTAGTTTCCCCAGACATGATTTAGCAAGTTAGCATTTTACCTCGCTTTTATTAAAATGTTAAGTTCAAAAATTAAATAGTTCGTCAAAATTTTTCTGTGAATTGCACAGGATGCTGCCATTCGGATACTTAGCTGTAATGAATTGTGTACATGTTTTTGAATAGTACAAAAGATTCACTGAAAGTTATGTAGAAACAGAAGAGGACAAATGCTGTGGGCACTTGCAACTCTGAGGTTAAAATAATTGGAAAAAATTGGCCAAATTGTTCAAGCAGATTATCAACTGAATGTTTAAATGATATCGTAAATTACCAACATTAACAAAGATACTGAATGGAAAATTTTCTTCGAGTATCTCAACATGAAAATAATTTGTGTCAAATGATCCTTCACTCAGAATATTCTCCAGTTCACAATCAAGCATTAGTTGAAAATGCATTCCGATACTGAAACATCATTCATATTCTTCCAATTAAACACCTTGTGATTTTTCTTTTCCCAAAAATTAAATTTAATGGTATTGGCTTTGTGTCATTGGAGGCTATTTAGAATAAAACTTCATATCTATTAAATCAGTTATCAGAAAAGGAATTTAAAAACACTTGATCAAAAAAAAGCAAGATGTGTTGGTGTGTAAGTGTAAATGAGGAATACAGTAAAGACAATAAAGGGTAGATTTACCATAAATTGTTAATTATTATCTTTTTTTTAAGTCAGTTCTGTTATTTTATTCAAACATCAACTGTATATTTATATACTTTTGAGTAAGAAATATGTCATAGAAGAATTTCAATCAATTTTTTTTAAATTTAAAATTGTAAGCAGAAACTACTTAAAGAATACTTCCTTCAATTTCTTAGACCATATTTTTCCAGTTGCTGTTTGATACCTTTTGGATGAAAATTATTTTATTTCTGTTTTGCTTCTCTTAAATGTTTCTGTGCTGCTGTATTGTGTACTTTAATCTATAGTTCTCTTTATTAGTTTCAAGAGAGGCATCACTGTCATTGTACTCACCAAGAAATTATTCCTATTCTGAAATGAATATAAATCAAGAAGAGGTATATTTTGACTTATCAGTTAATAAATAAATAACAGTTAATAAATCTATAGGATGTGGATTTATTCTTTAAATTTTGTAACTAGACAAAAATTTAATCTACAGTAATAGTCTTCTTTTAAATGTGTTTTTCTCTGCACTGATTCTCAAATGTTTGTCATGATTACTCTCAGACTTTATCTACTGCAAATAAATAGAATTAACACCTTTAAATTTCATCTTAAAGATATTTTTCAAATAAAACTCACGATTCTTGTTCTGATAAAAAATAGAATTGTTTTTAATGATGAATATGTGAGAAAAAAGAAATTAATGTTGGAATTTTTTTAAGAGGGTCTATACCCACTTCATAATGTAAATTAAGACTTAGTTAATCCTAAAAAAATTATTAATTCTTTATTCATTTTAAATAAAAAAAATTTTAAATACTTGCAATTTGAAGTGAAACATCTTCATTGCCTCAAAAATTTAACACACACACAAAAATTTAACTCACAAAATTTAATATCCTAATTAAATAATATTTAACATTGATCAGATTATTCACCATTTTCTATGTTATCCAATTTGTTTCTCAACTTTTTTTTTGTAAAAAAAGGATAAAAATATTACAGAATGTTAATCAAAGTATTAATAAGGAGAAACATGACAGGAAACTTAATTGTGCAGATCTTCATGCATGCAGTTTAAAGGAAAATATTTCATTGTATATAATTAAAAAAAACATGCATACTGGAGTGAATAAAAAAAGGGTCTGAAATTATTATTTAAAAAAATTATTTACTAAGATAAAAAAAGCCCTAATTATTTTTTCGCACATAATCTGCTTTATTGATGCTTTTAACGCCCAGTGGCACAACAGCTCATAGAGAGCCGTGGTCTATTGTAACCATCTCAGTTTTCATGATCTTGGGCATTGAATTCCTTGAGCAGATATTCTGGTCAGGTGGTCAATCTGATGCTCCCCCCCCCCAGTGTTTAGTTCACAAGCAAACTTGGTACTTATTTCTTATTTATCGACCCACTGAAGGGATGAAAGGCTGAATCGACCTTGCCCAGCCCGGGGTTTGAATCCTGGACCTGTGATGTTGAAGTGCGATACACTACCACTCAGCCACTGGGCTTCTGCTTATTTTTTTTTTATGCCACTATCATAAAAAGATGACTGGTTCTGAAGCTGTTAGAGCACAAATGCCTCTGCTTGCTTACTGCTCATGCTTCTCCCTAAGGCTTCTTTCAGTGGTATTGAGAAAAGTTGAAAATATTATGGTGACAAATTATTCCAAAGAGTATATTCTAACTATTTTGGGGGATTTTGCTCAAATTTTTTATTGGTTAGCATTGTCATGTAGCAAAATCACATTTCTAATATGAAGGTTTTTCTTTTCCACTGGTAAGCAAATTTTACTTTGTCTAAAAGTTAGCAATTATATACCTCACTGATTGTGCATATATCATGATGGAAATCAAACATGTAGGATTCTATGAAAATTCCAGAAAATGACTGAAAGCACCTTTCCTGCTGACAGTCTTGTTTTTGCCTTGACTGTGCTTGTTCTATTTTTTGTCCAGTGCTTGTAGGTGAATTCTGGAGTGTAATGATGTATCCCAGTTTTCCCAAATGACACTGTATAAAAAATTTGTGTCCCTCATGATGACAGCATTACAAAATTCACTCACACACCTCTAAATGACATGTCTTTCATTAGATAGTCTACCAATGTAGTACCCATCTGGCTTTTTCTTTGTGAAACCTGAGGATTTCTCTAATGATTGCTTTAAAACATATGCCATTTGAGATTCAACTGCAAATGCAGTTACAGCTATCGTCAAGCTGTGGTCTTGAATAAAATCTTGTGGCCATTGTAGCCTAGTGGTCAAGGTAATGGACTTAGGGCAGGCATGTCAGGAGTTTGAACCTAATGTCATGAAAGACTTGCAGTGCAGAGGGGGCTGATGAATGCTATATGTTGAAGCTCAAATGTTCTCCTGTTGTTGTGGAAATTTGGGGGGGGGGCAGCTCAGGTGTCGTCCTTGTCACTTGACCTTGATTCAAAATTATGAGGTCCTACACCTGTAGCCCTTGTGCAGCTTTATAGTGTGACATAAATATAACTCTCAGTCAATAAAATCTCAAACAGCAATGATGTTGTGTGAGGATGGATGTGTGGATGATGACTATGTTTCACATTTTCTTTTTGCTCTCCTCTTCCTGCAAATCATTTATCCTTATGGTACACTTGGTTCTTCAACAAATATTTATCCTTAAGCTGTTTTGACTATTAGCACAAAATTTATTTTGCTTTTACTCCTTCACATGTCAAAAACTTTACAATTAAGGATTGTTCCATCACAGGGAGACCTCCGATGAATGCATAGCACCCTTAGTTAAAAAAATAAATAATTTGTGAACAGGAACTATGATTTCTACCACACCTAGCACTTCTATCTAGCATGCACCATCTTTTTGGCATTTCATCAGCATGCATAACTTTTAAATTTTAGTTCATTTTTTATTTGCCCTAGCTATTTGCTCTTATTGCTGTTTTTGGATCTTTTACATTATTACATATTTAATTTCTATTCAATGTTTTCACAATGAAATAATTGTGTTAATGAAGGGTTTTTTGTTTTTGTTTTCAAGGATAAAAATAGTGATCTTGAATACTCAAAGCTTAAATCTCAAACCAATGTAACTAGAGGTGAATTTGACACCACAATTTACATGGACATAGGTACTGATGCTCACGGTATGTTAGATTTTATATTTTATCAATTATAGATATAATGAAAGTTTTGTTTGAGAACATTATTTTCAATACTTTTCATCTATAATTTATTTTTGAATTAATGGTTTCATTTCATAGATTTTTTTAAACTGATATACTGTGTAACTTGGCCTGGGTCAGGGATCTTCAAATTGTGTTCCACGGAACCCTGGAGTTCCATGAGTCACAATAAAAATTCTAAAAGAAAATTATAAATGTGCATGCAAAATGGATTCTTGTTCGCTATAAAGTTTGTATAATCACATTAATTGAAACTCATTCCAGTCATTAAAAATGAAAATTTTATTTATACACAATAACTTTTTTATGTAATACTTTGTTTTAATAAAAATGTTTAAACGTTTTTTTATACTTATTGTCTTCTAGATTATGAATATTCTGTTTTTTATGATCCTGGTTTCCACAAAATAATTTTATGCTTGTACAATACTTTAATAACCTAAATAGTTTCATAATGGAAAGGGTACCTTCTTTTACATTAATGGGGGAAAAATACCTGTAAGGAAGGATAAAGGAACAATTTATTAACATGCCAACAGATTCGACTTTAAAATCTAAATTTAAACAAGTACAGCTCCTAAATTTTAGGTTTCAAATTTGTGGAAAATACACAAGATTCCTCACACAGCTATAAACATTTTACTACCATTCAGAACAATGTATTTAACTGAAAAATATTTGTTAATGCAAGGCTCTATAAAAACAAATTAAACCCAGATTATGAAATGTGATAGCAGATAATTTCAATAAACCTAGACTTCAAAGTTTGTGCATCCTAGTACCACTAAAGACCCGCCGTGTAGGGTAGCGATGCATGTTTAATATGTCGAGAGCTCAAACGTCCTCCCGTTGGTGTGGTGTGGTAGTTAGGAGAGGGGGTGCCAGCTCAGGTGTCGTCTGCGTCACTTGACCATGGTTCAAAATTACGCGGACCGTCACCAAAAGCCCTTGTGTTGCTAATCAGTGCGACATTAATATTCACTCACTCAAAGTTTGTGCAAGAAAATGTAAGCATATGTCCAAGTTACTAAATATAATATATGTGTAAGTGACTCTTGGATCACAAATTATTATTATTGTGAATTAATTATATTGCAAAATTTTAATAACAATACCATTAAGTGTGTCTGGAATAGGGTAACCCAAAACACCTCATAGTCCTAAGGGTTCCACGAGTCAAAAAATTTTGAAGACCACTGGCTTAAGATTAAGGTTAAGATTTTGTGACTGTCATTCAGAGTAATGCCATGCTTAACATGACTTAGTACTGCTTTTACATAGATGCAATTTTCTGTGAAATTTTGCTCCCCCCCCCCCCTCAAATTTGACATTTATGCTTTTGTGGCTTTCTTCAAAAACTACAGTATTTGGTTAGGTAATTATAATTACCATTATTCAATTATCTTATTGACGTTGTGACAACCTCTTTCCTTATGAATTGCAATTAGCAATGATGAGTGAAGAAAACACTTAATTACTAATGAATTAATTACAACTGAAGAATTCCTTTTGAGCCTAGTTGTCTGACCACTGGTCTTTTGATTTCAAAGATAAGCAGTTTAATTCTCTTTGTCTCTAGAGAATTTCATAATTAGAGATACAGTACATACTTCAAATGTCTCAACTAGAGACTGCTCATTATGTTGATAAAAAGTGTTCTAAAAGATGCTCAATACAATTGAGGTTGTATATCAATTGCAGTAATACTTGCAAAACAACCTTCTTTAAATATTACTCAGAAATTTCCCGAAGGGTAAAAATATTTTCATCCCTACAAGGGATGTGTCTGGCAACCTTCTCTCTCGTGAGTCATGACTAGTAATGACTAGAGTAAAAAGATGCCTTGTAAAAAGGGAAATTCTTTTTCAATTCAGTTGTCTAAAACACAACAATGTGTGGATCAGCTTTGAAAGATGGGTACCATCTCAGGCACTGTCCTTATCACTTGACTATGGTTCAAAATTATGAGGTCAACTGCCAGTAACCTTCATGTAGTTTTGTAGTTTAATAACAATAGATCAATAGTTAGTTTTAAATTGTATACCCAATCTAAAATCTTATTACAATCAACAACTCCTCCTTATTACCTTATTTTTAATAGAACTGAAAATAAATTTTTTTAATTTGCTTAAAATCTGGCTTTTAACATGCTCTGCCGTATAATGTGCACCCCTTTTTTTATCAAGAAACCTGAAATGTACGTATATCATGCTCTTATGTTTTGAAGGATTTATTCAAGGTATTATCCCAGTGGCTTTTGGAAAAATAGTACATTTCTAGAACTACAATTCTAAGTTCCTAAGGTACATCATCTCTAAAAAATAAACAATATTTCGATGTATGTAGATGTCTAATTTTTTTATATACTTATCTCATTTTTTTTATTTTCAAAGCTATCATCTTTATACCTGGTGTATAACGTGCAACCATAAATTTAGATATTTTTTGTGCATTCAAAGTTCGCGTTATACACTGAATTTTATGGTAATATTTAAATGGGTTTTTTTTTGGATCATTGATAGTAATTGAAATTCTTATTAATGTAGGTAAATAGTTTTGTTTCTATTTGAGGAAGAATGTTTTTTAAAAGGAACATTAGTTGCTTAATTTTTCATCTTTTGTTTTCCAGTTATCGATTCCATGTATCAAGATTTCTTGTCATTCTATCAAAGTTATTGTGGAGAACACGATGCATTTGATCTGTTATTAAATTATGAAGAGGTAAAAAAAAATCATTTTATTTTGTTATTAATATAATTATAATTTTTTAAGTTATTATATTATTTCTTTTTGTGAATTAAGTTTAATTTCTTTTGCAAATTTATAAATTATAATTTAACATTTCTTTTATTGACTTAGATTTGCTGTAGTAAGTTTGCTGAAGTTTCAAAAGTGCTGATGTCAAGTACTTGCACAGATATGAAGTATGTTGTGTTGTAAATTGTGTGTTGATTAATGTTTTTTTTAAAAATAACACAGTTTGAAGAATACTTCTCCTAAATATTGTCTCTTAAATTATACCTAAAATCTTATATTTTTGTTTTTTTAAATTAATTAAATCTTAAAAGTAGAGTTTTTACCTAAATTTTTCAATTTTATAAATTTATTGAGAAATATTTTTAATGTATTTAACTAATTTGTTTAGACTTTGGCTTTGTGTTGTGTTTTCTTTACTCATTTTTGATTTTTTTTTTACATGTTGCCAAATATAATCTCATTTGTACAATTAATTCTTTTTGTGGTCCAGATAATTTATTGTCAGTAATAATGAAAGGAAGCGCCTGAGTGTGTGTGTAATTGGTTTAACATAAAGATGGAAATGGGCTGAAGCATGAAATTTGGTACTCTGCTATATAGTCTATAATTGAATGTATCTTGGAAGAAATTTTTATAAAATTGCTTTAGACTTTTATTCAATGTTAAAGTGAATTTCTCAATCAATTTTTGAAATACCTTATAGCTTTACTATTGAATGAAATGCCTCAAGATTGCTATTGTTATTCTGAGATGTGCTAACAATTTGTTAAGAAGATTAATTTTGTTTTGGACATGCTGGCTTGGTGGCGTAGTTGGTGTGGCGCTGACCTTGTTCGCCCAAGTTTACAGGTTTGAATCCAGGCCAAGTTAGTGGATTTTCAGGATGCAGAAAATTGACAGCATCTTTGTCATATAATTCTGCTGCATGTTAAAGATCCTTAGAGTGCCTGTTTGGCTTGGGTGCTTTTGGCAGAATTAAATTCCTAGTGCAGTTTCCCATGGTGCTTCCCTTTGGAGAGGAAACTAGGCATCAAATTACATTGTGGAAGATATCAACCTTTAATGGTGCCACACTAAAAAGTGATACCAACTCCCAGGCAATGTACTAGGTCTACAATGGTAATTATCAATCCACAGACCCATAAAAAGGGAGGAATGTTTTAAACGTGCATATGAACTTATTTTTGAATGAATTATTTTAGGTTTATTTTTTTTATTTGTACAGGTGTGTGTGTGAGGGGATTTTTTAAAATTTTTATTTTCAGTTTCAATAAATTATCAGCTCAGTTAGAGGCCCTTCAATTGGAAAGAAATACCTGGAGGCTTATGCGAATCCTCATTCAAGATCGTATAGAGACCCAATCAATAGAAGAAGAAATGATAATGTTGGTATGTATGTGTTATTTTTTTAAAACTTTATTTTTATGAATAAATACATACTTTGAATAGAAAACACTTAATTACCATAAAGTTTAATGATTTTTCATTCAATTACTTTGTTAATATTCTATTTTTAAAAAATTTCTCTAAATGATGTTATTATGGTTAAAACTTGTTTGTTGTGTTTTTATTCTTTTCAAAAAATTTTTGGAAAGCAAATAAAATTGTTTTTTTTTTTTTTTGCATTATTTTATATTTATCATAAGCTTTGATAAACTGAATGATTAATTATCAAATATTTTTTGTCATAAAGGGGTTTTTTGGCGGGGAGGGGGTGAGTAAGGTTTAGTATATGTAAAAGCAAATGTGTCTTGTATTTAATGGATTGAACACTATACAAGTTAATGCTTCTAAAAGAAGAATCAATAATTCTATTATGTGAAGTGAAAACCTTAAATAATATTTAAAAATAAATACCTAACAAAACTAATAATGGGGAAAGATTTTATACTTATAAGTATTTTTCCATTGTGCATGATTAAATGATACGAGGGTTGATCCAAAAAAAAAGGTTACAAGTCGAATAAAAAAATATTTATTATTACTAGACACAAAACACAGAAGGGAATTTAGAGGTATACGTGCCTATCGCGTTTCGACATTATCACCAAGTCTATTTAGGTATTTATCAGAATGCAGGACCAACTTGTTTAACCCAACTTGGGAGAAATCAGGTCCTAGTCCATTGAACCAGGTTTCAACGGATGTTTTCATAGAACTGTCTTGGAATATCACAGCACATCAGAAACTATATGTTGCACACTACCATAGCTCAGTCCCAACTCTGACGAGATTTCATGCAGGCACCCATCGATCGTTTTGAATCATTTTTTCAAATTGTGCCGTGTTGATTTCTGTCATTGAAGAACTTGGCCAGCAGCTCCCTGTCATGTTGCGGTTTTCGACATCCTGTCTGCCTGATTGAAAAGAGTGACACAATTTTGCTACATGCTGTCTGCTCATTGCAGATGTGGATACATTTTTTGCCCCTAAAAATTTAATCATGGCTTGCACTTCCAAACGAGACCAATTTCCTAAGTCTTGCCATTTCAACTGTTCTGAACCGTCTGGGAACTTTCACTACCTATCCGCAAACCAGCTGTATCACAAATAGGGCCATCTGTCCTTGCTTTGGGGGAAAAAATTTTCTCCTCAATATGTAGTTTTTAAATGCTGCGGCTTGTAACCTTTTTTTCTGATCAAACCTCGTATTTAGTTTCATCATTTAATATTATTTTAAATATTATCCCATGTTTTCAATTTAAAAGTAATTCTTTAATTTTTTTCAGGGCCAAATGACTGATAAAAGAATTGTGGATAATATGTATAATAGAAATTCATATGTTCGACAATGTCAGGTTTGTATACTTTTTATTTGTATTATGGTATAGGAAGGTTATTATTGTATACCTTATTTTAAGTGTGATTTTTAACCTTTTATGGGCTGAATTCAGATCAGATATATTTCGAATTATTATTTTTTGTGTATATTGCCTTCTGATACTTCAGTTAATTGATATTAATTATTTAAAATGGGAGGGGGGGCAATATTTTAAATATAGTTTTCATGATATTTATAATTGGGAATATTGGTCACTTCTGACTTATACTTTTGCATCATCATCATCTCTGACCCCCCGTGGGTCAGTGCCTTTCTTTGAAAATTCCTCCACAGTTGCCTCTTACCTACCTTCCCCCGTCTGCCAAGCTTTCTCATTTATAATCCCAAAGTCTGATACCATTAAGTCTCATCCCTGTGACTTTGAACTGCAATATCTTTTTAACAACATTATCATCTGGCATTCAAGTTATATGGGCCATCTAATTGATTCTATTTATTTGTATGTATTTAATGATGTCAAGTTGTTTATAAATTCTATATAATTCAAAATTGTATCTTCTTCTCCAGCTATTGTTTTTTTTTACACCTCCAAGTATACTTCAAAGTATTTTTCTCTCAAAAGATGCCATTCAATTTTCTTCCAGTTTTGTTATTGTCCAAGTCTCAGATGTATGTCAGAACTGGTCTAATAAGAGTTCTGTAAATTCAAAATTTTGTGTTTCTTGAAAGAAATTTAGATTTCAAAAACCTCCTCAGTCCATAAAAAGCCTTATTTGCCAGGTATAATCGATTCTGGGTTTTGGATTCAAAAATGGAATATAGTGATATGTAGAGCAAAAAATAAGCAAAATAATTTGAATTAATGAGAGATTTATAATTTAAATATAATTGCTGATATGATTGAGGTGTAAAATTTATGAATTTAAATAAAAACAACTTACTTAAAAAAACTTGAAAAGTTTAAGTTAATGCCTTTATTTCACGGTAAAATGGCAAGTATTTTCAGTGTAATTTTTTTCTGCTCTTATTGCAAGTAAATCTTACATTTACCATACACACCTACCTCATACTGTTTGTAAAAAGAAATCATCATCACTCTTTTTCTGTAATATGTGATGGTGAATCTTGGGTTCCATTTGAGGTTCATCTTTTCTTAGTGTAATTCTTAAAATAGCAATTGTAACTTCTCAGCAAAATTCGATTAATTAGCTTGGTATTTTTTTTATGAGTTGTGGAATATAAAAGCCAACAGTCATGCTTTATGTAAAATAATAATTTTTGCCATTATTTCTTCGACAGCTACTGTCTTGTGCTTCACAATAATATTCTGTGTGTAGTGGGTCAACTGTGTCCATTCCAGTATTAGATTTATGTATTCAATTAGTTATTGTATATGTCCACTTCAGTCTTACGTTTACATAATATCTTATAGTTAATTGCTTTGATAATTAATAATTTTAAGTTATGGTAACTAGAAAAATTTCAATGCATGTAAATACAGATCTGTCTCTTGGTAATCAAAATACCTCTTTCTAGCTTTCTTGTTCTTTAACCCTCTTGCTGTGTAGTTATTTTATCAAAGTAGGTTCAGAAATTACCTATTATTTTATTAAATATTTCAAATCTATATTTTAGAGTTAAAATATACAAAAAAGAAAATTGTTAAAGACTTTTTATTTTGAAATACAAGATTGGATTTTAAAAATATGAACATAAAAACATAAACAGGAACAGCATGGGTTGCACAGGTAATTAGTCGAAAAAAATGCACACCTGTGGAAATTGCATGATGTACTGTGAGAGGGTTTAGAGCATTGGTGTATATTTTTGGATTGAACCAATATTTTTATATTTCTGCTTCTCATATCCTTCATTAAATCATAAGTACTAAAAAAGTTATCAAAATATTTTTACGTGAAGAAGATTTGTAATTAATGTTTTAGGATAATTTGCAATATTAGTATCAAAAGAGGCTATTTTATTTGACCGCTTTCCACCAAAACTTCCAGATTTTGAAGTGGTAGCAGTAGCCTAGCAGTTATAGTCACAAACTCATGGCCGGCATATCACGGATTTGAGTCCTGATGCCAATGAAAACCTGCTGTGTAGAGGAGGCTGTTGCATGTTTAATCTGTCAAGTTCAAAGTCCTTCCATTGGCTTGGTGTGGTAGTTAGGAGAAGAGGTGCCAGTTCAGATTTCGTCTTTGTCACTTGACCGAGGCTCAAAATTACAAGATCTGTCGTCAATAATTCTTATGTTGCTTTTTGTGCAACATTATATAATTTTTATTCACTCCAGTTTTTCTCCAAATTGAATAGGTTTTACTTGAATTAACATTTTAGAGATGGTCATAGTACAGAGCTTTTGATTCATTAATGTTAAGCTGGTTATGAAATAACTAAAACTGAATGAATTTTTTATTCAGTTCACCATAAATTGTTGAATTTTAGTTTATCACCAGATTGCAATCCATGAAACAATAAATTCTTTTTTTTTTTCTCTTGGCATTGCAGTATTTAAGTCATGTCTTCATAAATGTTCCAGTAACCATTTTTAATAAGTATCTGATGATATCATGTAAAATTAACTATAAAAGACCTAGTGCAATACCTTTCCAATCAGTTTGTATATTAGTCTTTTCTTGAAATTATGTTTTTGCAGAATGGGTGGCAACAATCCAATGCTCCGAATTGGAAACGGGAATGTTTGATAAATTATCCCAAGTGCATTTTTGATTAACATGATCAAATTTGATGTTCTTTTTAATCATTAGAGCTATTTTAAATATTCCAATTGATTTTTAGAAGCTTTGGAATCTTTTTCTCATTTATATTATTCTTTCAGTTTTTTTGGAATAAATTAAACTGATCCATTTTTAAAACTTTTTATTCTTTAGTCTTAGTTAAGGAAATGGATTATGTTGTATAAATGTCATCATGAAGGTATTTGAACTTAAGCATTAATTTACGCACACTTTATATATTGTTTTATAGTGCTGTCTAATTTGTATTAGGTACTACTCTTACATATTTTCCTTCTCCAAACATTCTTCAAATTTCTCTTTCTATTGTAAGATTAATTAGTTTGTAAATTTTTGCTTATCGAAATTAGAATAGGAGGGAATATTAATAATGCAGAACTTTCACATCAAATAAATAAAATGTGCTTGCCATATTTTGAATATTATTAGTTTTAATTTTTTTTAAACAGAATTTTAAAAATTTGGCTGATGAATAAACTGGTTTTAAAATTTTCTGAATTTTGTATACTTCTAGCTGGTATATCCGTTTGTCGCACGGTTGAATTCAAAAATGAAACAATACAGATTGAAGGATAAAGAAGTTTTTAATGAGTTAATTCTACATTAATTGCAAATTAAACAAAAAATAAACTTTTTGCATAACCAACAAAACCATATTTGTTAAATTTAAAGTCTGAAGAAAGGTCTAATAGCCTATAAAAAGGATTTTTTTTTTATTTATAATTCCGCCGTAACTCTCTTGTGGGATGATTTTTGAGAACACCTTCCTAAGCTAATCTTTGCTCATCAAAAGTATCATATTGTTACAAATTTTGTGTAATGAATGCTTTAAATGTATAAAGAATTTACGTCCCCTGTGACTCGGCTAGAGGTGTGGGAGGAACTAAATGATCAGATGACATGATGAACTTCAATTATTTTATTTATCACTATATTCAACTCGGACACAAACAGTACTTAAACAAGATAACCTTAATCAGTAATAGAACGGGAGTGAGACGAAAATGCGTGGGGAGAATTTATTCAATCATGCAGCTCTACTTTTAATCTAACCTTATACAGAGCTTACATATTTAACGACCACACTATTAGTTTAACTTACTAAACATCAACTTGATTTTAGTAAGATCACTTACCTGAACTCTTGCAATCTTCTATTCCTTTTGCATTGCCTTTAACACGTCCCCAATAGTTAATCTAATCACTTTCTTAATATTCCAACTTCTGGCTTCTTTCACTGTTAAAGAATACATTTCACTGCCGATTTGCTTGACTTCCAATCTATTCACAATTCACTAACTCACGAATGAAGAATATATGTATTAAACTTAATTTACATATCACGCTTTCTGCTCTTTGGACATTAAGATGTTTGAAACCAAACATAACAAAATCATTGGAATTATCACAGATGCATCTTGGTTCATGAGGAATGAAGACCTCAAAACTGCAGTAAAACTAAAAACACTAAAAGAAATTTTCAAAAAGATTTCAATCAAATTTTTTAACGACATTGATAACCACAATAACAGAGCAATTGCACGCATTGAAAAATATCCAATAAAACTACTAATTTATAGACCTCGCAACATCCTAATCTAATTTTTCCTTTATCAAAATTTTTTACCTTCTAATTTTCATTTTTTGCACACTTTTCAATCCACTGCAATGATAAATTCAGTTTTATCACACTTTATCAACCAAACTCTCTCTCGACCAATAGGGACAGAGCAGGTCCAATAGGGAAGCAAGCTCTGGTAATGCTTCGGCGGCCAGAGTTTCACCATCTCGGGGACACACCCTCCTAAAGTGGATCGAAAAGCTGTCCCTGGATTGGTCCTTGCACACTCAACCTAACACACTTAAACATTCGGGCTTCGCTCAGACGAGGGGGAAAATCCGGACGGTGCAGGTCACCTGCGCCGCTTGGTTCTTTCACCCACCTATACTCCAAGTCGGCCGCTCTGCATTCCAGTTCGCCTGGCCAATAAGCGGTTTGACGCAGAACTCAAATGGGGGGGGGGGGCAATCATTTTTATCTTCACAACATTTACACATTGTAATTTTTAAATTAACTCGCACCTATATTTTCTCATTTTTATACTTAAATTTAATTCTTGCATTTAAAGTAAATTCTTTATGTCTAAAGTACATTTTTTATTACTTATCCTTAATTTATTTTTAAAAAAGTTTTTCACACCTTTTAATGCAGCAAAGGGCTAAGGTAAAGCTGAACCCATGTTACCCCCATTTTCTCATGGTTGGAGTTTAAGCTCCCCTGCGGGAAGCAGGTACTCCGACAAGCATTCAACTTATCTGCTCTTCAGAGAAGGTTGGTTGAAAAATGCTGCCCCAAAAGAATTCCCCAGAGGTTAAGGCAAGGACACATATAGATCCATCACAAATGGTGTAAATAATTTATATCTGGATGTGTAATGCATTAATATTACTTCGTTGTATTTATTTTATGTTAAAATTATAATATTCGCAAGTAATGCCACTCCTTGCATTATAATAGCAATTCAATGGAAGCATAGGCCATGGGAAACCTAGTGGTTAAAGCATCGGACTCCAGACCAGAAGGCCTGGATTTGATGCCCAATGCTACCAAACACCCTCCGAGTACACACAGAGTACGTGCTCGTTAAATCAGTGGGTCCGAAAGTCTTGTGGGCGGTCACAGCAGAAACCACAAGTGCAGGGGGCTGGAGAATATTTCCCTCCCCTCCAGTTCCATGCCTAAATTGTGGAGGTGGAGATAGGTGGTGTCGCCATCTATTGTTTAGAAGTCCAACGTGTCTCAGGTGCTGGAACTTTCATTCCTTCCCCTCAGTAAGGACATAACAACAACAAAATTGGAAGCATGGCAAAATGGTGGTGATAGAGCCAATTCGGCATAATTTTTGGCAACCACGCTGGCAACTGGGTGATTGATTGAACGGTGCAGAAGTTGCTTTGCTGTAGCGTTGCCTGGTGGGGAGCTGCGATAAAGAGGATAGCACAAAAACCTTCTCCACAAAAAAATACAGATACATGACAATTTTCATAGTGATTGGTTGAACGGTGTTGAAGTGAAGTGATTTCATATATACAAACATCCATTTTTATGTATATGTATTTTATAGCATTAAAGGAGAACCTATCGAAACCAAATTTATTGTGTTTGGTGACCATGTTGGCTACTTGGTGATTAATTGATATACATACAAACATCCACGTTGGCAACTTGGGGATTGATTTAACGGTGAAAAAGTTGCTTTGCTGTAGCACCACCTAGTGGGAATTTGCAACAAAGAGGATAGCACAAAAACAATCTCCACAAAAAATACATATATAGCTGCCAATTTTCATAGTGATCAGTTGAATGGTTTGAAGCGATTTCATATACACAAACAGCCATTTATAAAAATATAGATAGATAGGTAAAGTAGTGTTTTTAGCAGCGATATTTATTTTATTTCATTTTCATTTATGTGTATGATATATTTTGTTTACTGTCTGTTTCTTTGTTCTAAAAAAGTAAGTTTTTTTTAAAAAAAATATAATTAAAAAATTAGGGGAACTCTTTTTCATTTTTAAAATATTATACTTTTCCTATTACTTTAACTTTTTTTGTACATTTGCAATTTGCATTTTTTGCAAAGTAGTTGAAAAATGTTTTGTAATGATTAAATAGCTAATTACTGTAATTTTTTTTTTTTTTTGAAAAATTGTGCTATTTTAATGTTTTATAATTTTTATTTATTTTGCAATATACATATGTGATATAAAATTTGAAGTAGAAAAATATGTTTTCCTGTGTGTTAAGGAAAAAATAAAGTGGCTTATATGCTTATCGTAACAAAATTTTTTCATTTATAAAATATATTTCATTGACTGGTGCAGCTATATTTTTTAAATAATATGTATAATAAGTAATTTTTAATTATAAAGTATTTTCATAATTTTTTTATTCTTTTTTGTACAACAGCTTATAGTCGACTGGTTGGAAAAAAATGCTGAAGAGGATGTTCAACACACATTTTTTGATAAATTCCAGTATTTTGCAGATAAATGCATGTCTTTGTAAGTAATTATGACATTTACGACTGCTTTAACATTATAATTTATCATGATGCATGATTTTTTTATTAATTTGTGGTTTAAACCGAGATTATTACATTCTAGAGAGCATTCGTTGAATGAATTGGCCACAACACCTTTCAATCCAAATCAAATGGGACTTCATGAGATGGATCCGGATGCCCCTTTCAGGCAAGATAGCTATCCACTGCATGATGCAGATAAGGTATGATTAAAAAAAAATTTTTTTTAGACTTTTATCAGTTTAAAAACATAAAAACAGTTTCAAAAAATAATGTTCCATGTACTTAGAAAGTTCCTTACTGTTTTCATACTTCATGTGACAAATTGTAACAAACTGTAAGGGATGCTCCGAAAGCAAATTTCGTCATTTTTTTGCACACAGAAACTTTAATACTAAAAAAAATTGCACTATGACATCATGAACTATATACCTTTCACTATTTTTTGACATAGTGACCACCAATATTGAATCATTTATTATCACATGCAAACAGTTTGAAGAAACCACTTTGATAAAATTCTGTACTCTGGAGATGCAAGGAATTGTTGCACAGCTTTCTCTATTTCAGCACTATTTTGTAAAGATATTTTCTTCGCTGGTGAACTTGAATATTTTTCTATGCCATTCAGTTACCCCATTTCCTGTGCTTTAGCAATACTGTTTTCATTTGTAGATTCAGAGAGACACCCATTTTGTCTTTCATTCTCCACATTCTACACCTTCCGTGAACATGCAGTGGCTGCGGTAGCCTAGTGGTCAAGGTATCTGATCGTGGCTGGTATGTCATGAGTTTGAGCCCAGTACCACTAAAGATCCGCCTTGTAGGGGAGTGATGCACGTTAAATCTGTCAAGAGCTCAAATGTCCTCCTGTTCGTGTGGTATGGTAGTTAGGAGAGGGGGTATCAGCTCAGGCGTTGTCTTCGTCACTTGACCATGGTTCAAAATTACGAGGTCCGTCGCCAAAGCCCTCATGTAGTTGAACAGTGCGATGTTAATATTCACCATACATAGTCTGTAGGCGTTCATGGATGATGGACTTGCTAGTCCTGTGTGTTCATTCATACCGGATAATAGCATGCACTTCTATTTGAGACCAGGTTTTCAATACGCGTCTGTCTGCCATCGTGATTTGTACTCAAATTGTTTCGGGCATGCATTTCGGCTGCTACTCTCTTTTCTTCAGTGCTCTGTGCATGTGTCATTCTTCCAATGATGATGCTTTCTCCGTCATTTAGCCACCATCTAATGTAGTTTCTTATGGTGATTGTTTCACCTAGAGTACTATTTTATCTTTAAAAAAAGGGATGAAACTTACTTTCGGAACGTCCTTCATATAATCACAATAAATAACATATTACCTCAAGGCTTCTTCATGTTTTTGCTGAATTATTTCAAGTCGATCTTTTAAAATCCCATCAACAAGATTTTTTTTCATTTCTTTGAGAAGCATATTTTGTATTTTTATATTTGAGAATGGTCAAAAAAAATTTTTTAAATACTTATAAATAAATCATGAAAACATTTCCTTCTCCTGAACCCCATTTTTTTAAAAAGCTGTATTTTTTTATTTTCAGGAGTTTTTAAGTAATATTTAATAAAGATTATAAGTCTCATGTAGGATGCTTAATTTGTCAAGTATCTCTTACTTTTATAGTTTATTTTTGAGTGTACAATTTAATTAATATATTTATTACATTTTTAATTTATACTAAATCTTATTTATTTCAATAGGAGAATGAAAATCGTATGTTTAAATTTATGTTCATGTGCCTTAGATCTGGTAAACTAGATGAAGTAAGTCTAAAATTTTATTTGTTTATGTTATCTATAGCTTTGTAAGATATTTATAATTATTAATAATTCTTACTAGGATTATTAAAAAATATAAATTTATATTTAAAAAGGATTATCTTACAGCAGGGTGGCTATCCCACGGCACGCGTGCCACAGTGTGGCACGGCAGTGTTGTAATAGTGGCATGCGAAGACTTATTGAAAAACTTGAAAAAATAATAAGACAAATAAATTTTCTCAAATTTATTGAAATGTGGTTATTTCAGACTCCCCTCCCCCTCAAAATTTGGATCAGCTTGTTTGTGGATAAATCTTTTCTCTATTATGTATGAACATAAAAATAAAATCTATCACAAAACTAGCTGATATGCACGAAAAACAACTTAATTTTGTTAGCATCTTCAAGACCTAATCCTAATATGCATGATTGGGGGGGGGGGTACAATTTCAAAAGCAACATTAAGTAAGTACTGACTTTTTAATAGTTATTTAGAATTAAATGTTTTAAATTACTTATTTTTTATTTTATGCCTAACTGAACTGACTGAACCTGTAAAAAGTTTACAATCAGTGGAACTAAGTAGTATTTTTGTCTTTTTTATTATATTATTTTTAAATTTCCACTACATAGACTTGCATTAAAAAATGTACTATTTGCGTTAAAATCCTACAATAAGCTAATAAGTAACAATTTCTTCACCTTTTCATCTTTTTTGTTTATATTTGGAAAAGTTGGAATTGGCACGCATAATTTTTTTTTATCAGGTAGTGGCACTCCTTCCAAAAAGGTTGGCCACCCCTGTCTTACAGTGTGCTTGCCTGTGCAAGTTTCGTAACAAATATGCTATTTTTTTATAACATTTCCAAATACAATGTCTTGACAGTCTGGAATTCATTGTTATTCTCTTCTCTGTTCTTTCCCGTTGCACTGGAAAACTTTTTCTAGGCTTTAAGGTTACATTTCTGCAATTTCATTAATTATATACAGAGGGGTGGGCAATTTGTTTGGCTCACAGGCCACATTGTGGGGGGGGGGGGCTGCATCTTTTTTAAATGATTGCATTCTTTTTTAATTGTTCAGATTTGTCAGAATTTTTTTTTAGATATCCTTTACCTAAACCTTGAATTCTTATGTTTTTGAGTGAAATATGTCCTATATGATTACGTAAAGCAAGAGTGGTCCACCCGTCGCACACGAACTCATTAAAAAAAAATTTTAACAAATTTTTAAAAATAATAAATAACAATTTTTTTTCTACAATTTTATTGAAATATGGTTTTTTTAGGCAATAATAACCCCTCAAAATTTATTTTCAAAACAGAAATTTTTATATCGAGCAAATACTTCTTCATTGTTGTGTGCGCTAGCTTTCTGAAGGAAGTGCATCCGTGAGATTTTGGTATTTGTAGGAGCGTGTTTTAAAACATCTGGAAGAAAACAGTGAACTGCACAGTAAGTGCTTGCAATTCAAGAATGTAGATCGGCTATCAGATTTAGCTTTCCTTACCAATATTATGGGACATTTAAATTATATTTAAGATTTTTCCTGCCCTAGTTGAACATGTATCTTTTTTTTTATAAACAAACTTGCCTTTTTTAAGTCTCAATTTTGGAGAAAAAAGTTTAACACATTTCTCAATAATACAGGAACTATCTACCAAAGTTAATAATCTTATGAGCTAGTTTTGATTTAAAAATTTATTCTACATTTGAAGGATTCATTCAGTGCTAGGTATAATGATTTGCAAAATTATAAAGAAATGTTGATCTTTTTACAAATCCTTTTTCAGTTTCTCTGCAAGACATTAATTGTTACCCACTTGAAATCCAAATCGAAATTATTGATCCATAGCACCATATATACTACAGAACTTATTTCAACTGCAAATGATCCGAACTATATTAATTTTTAAAAATTCGTACCAACAAGTAATTTTCCAAAATTTACGCCAGCTGCTCTCAGCATTGTTATAGATTTGGATCTGCATATGTTTGTGAACAAATGTCTTCTAATTTGAACATAATAAAATAAGAAAATAGCTCAAAAGTAACTGATATGCACCTAAAACAAGATAATTTTAAGAACTAATCCTAATATAGATGACTTGGTTAAAAAAACCTACAAATTCAAAAACCACATTAAACAAGTACTGACTATATAATAATTATTTAGAAATACATGTTTCAAGTCATTTATTTTTATTCTCTTCCAAACATTGCTGACTGAACACGTAAAAAGTTTATTAAAAAAAATTGAAATTTGTACTTTTGTCTGATTTATTACTTCAAATTTCCACTACTTAGACATACATAAAAAATGCGGTTTTTCTGCAAAAATTCTATAATAAGCTAAAATTAATATTTTTTTCACTTTTTCATATTTTTTTGTTTATTGGAAAAGTTGGAAGTGGCACATATAACGTCTTTTTTATCAGATAATGGCACTCTTCCCAAAAAGGTTGGCCACCCCTGATGTAAAGAGTCCAAATAATGTGTATATTTGTTTTTTTCCCTCACTTTTGTAACTTTAAAAATATTAATATGTTATAAATTTTTTTTTATTTTAGAGCAAAACTGCTTGTTTTTTAATCAAATGGTATAGTACTTGCTTTTAATTGCTGATCCCCCCCCCACCCCGCTCATTTTTAGAAAGAATATTTAGTTTGAATATTTCCAACCTTTCCTGCAGGTTTTACTATGTATTATTAATAAACAATTACTGATTTTACTTTATTAGGCTCAACATTTGGCAGAAAGATTTGGTGAACCTTGGTTATCTGCTGCATTAGAAGGCTGGAGATTGTTTCATGATCCTAATTATGATAATGACATGATAGAGGGCCAAGCATTACTTCCTATCGAAGGCAACAAATATCGAGATCTGTGGAAAGTAGCATGCTGGAAAGCAAGTCAAGCTGTAAGTTTGTGTAGTTAAAAAGTTAGTTTATTTTTGATAAAAGTTGAGTTCTGAACTTCAACACATGAACATGTTGATTTTGAGCCAAAATAGATTTAATGTATATCAGTATCTCTAGATGGCTGATCTTTTATTAGCACTAGGACTCAGATTTACAGCTGGGCAGATATATTACTAATAATATTCAGTTAGCACAGTTTGCTAATGTAATGATTATAATTGTACACTCATAATAAAATTTTAAAAATATTAATTTATTTTTGGAAATTGCCCCCATTATCATTTTTAAAATATTCTTTCCTAATTAGTATATAAAAATTATATGGCATAAAATTATCTTCAATAAAACATTACATTAAATTTGCAGAGAAGTCCAGAAGTATACCTACTTTGAGGAATTGAAAAAGTAATTGCTTAAAGTGAGAAAGATCACATTGCTTTAATGGCACTTTATTTCTTAATATTTTTCATGACAAATTTTATTTGCCAAACTTTAAGCAAGAATCTCTACTTCTCAAAATAATTTAGTAATAGTTTTGTTGCTTTGAGAGCCTTAGAATGTGTGATTGAAGTTTATTTTGGTACATCTTCCTCTTGCTTGTTATTTATCATCCTTTTCCTTGGAATATTTTTAACAATATCTTCGGTTTTTGTCTTAAGTATTTACATTATCTTGATTTTTTTCAAAAACTGCTTACTGGAGAAAAAAAAATCTTTAATCCTTTATTTTTGGCCATTACAAAATTCTCAAATGTTATAACTGATCTCATGATCTTGAAATTATGTCTTAAAAAATGAAAACTAGAGCATCTCGCTCTCCCCCAAGATTCATATATATGAAATGAGGGAGGGGGTATTAACATCTATTGATAACAGGAAGTTGTGATATCCTCTAAACAAATGCTAATTTTTCATAAAATGAGAGTTTGATGTCGCACTATCTTGGAATATCACAAGCAATTGCTTATCAAGGGAGCCATGGTAAAACTGCTTGTTAAGTAGACTCAGGTTGCCAAACTGTGTGTTAATTGGGTCAGACTGTGTGTATTAATTTATTTAAATTCTTTAGATTCATTCTAAAAATATCTCAATAAGTTAACCCCTTAACTGCCAAAGAAAAGTTACACAATTTGTTCCCCAAGGCCACTGTTTTTATACAAGCTCATGTAGTTATTCGATTTATGGGAAGGGGGGGGACGTAGTGTAAATAAGTGAATCATTCTTTGAAAAAAGAAAAAAATTTCGAGACACTATAAGGTAACTTTATCATATTCCAAAGAATGTTACTGTTAGTAGCACTATGCAAAAGATCATACTTTGGAAAGGCCTATATCAGTGATTCTCAACTATTTTGCCGCCTAATTTTTAAAAAAAATTGTTAATTATACTGTGAGAAAAAAGAATAAAATCCGGAACCATATCTTGCTTGGTTGTTTTATAGAAATAAACTAAGGGTATTCGTGGTATATCTAATGCATTCTTTCGTGGATAGAGGGATATAAAAAAATTCATTGTGTTTGTAATCCATACAGATAACATCAGTACTTGAATTAACTTTGAACGAAAAGGAAAAACTAATTTCACTCTGTAGAAAAGTCAATTAATTCATTTTAACTTAAAATTAGAGGCGATAATCTCATAATAGCCAAAAAAGCTTTAAAAAACACTTTTACAATTTTCTGCATCTTCTTTGCGCGAATATGATATTTCAGCATTAACAAATCTAAAAATGAAAAAGATTGACTTTTAAATGTAGACTAAATGAGAGTGGCATTATCATTTTTACGACCAAATGTAAACGAAATTATCAGAAATCTTACCTCTCAAATTTCACATAAATGTATTCTTATAATTAGTTTGTAATTAATTACTCAATAAACATTTTGTGGTCTTTGACATACATATTATTTTATTTAACATTGAAAATTATTGTCATAAGCTATGTTACATAGCATATTACAGACAAGTAAATTTCTTTTTAACTTATTTTATTGTTAGTGGGCCACCAAATTTTCAAATCTTTAAAAAAGTGTACTACAAGAAAAAAAGGTTGAGAATAACTGTCCTATATAGTTGCCAGGGACGGCTAATGCAGTGACTGAACAAGGCATATTTATATGTCTGTAGCAGTTAAGGGATTTATGGAGCACCAATATTTTAATGTAGAGTTCAGCAGAATGGCAAAATGAGATAGACTGGATGCTCCTTGTTTTAATTCTATAATACTTTTTAAAAAATTGTAATGTTTTCAAACTATTTCAGCCTGTGGTACCAATTTATGAACAAGCTTTATATGGCTCACTTTGTGGAAATTTAAAATCTGTCTTACCAGTGTGCAAAACATGGTCAGATTACCTTTGGGCTTATACTAGAGCTTCTGTGGATAAATTGATTGAACAAGAACTTTGTAACTCATCACAGCAAGACCAATCTTTAGAAGAACTCCCTTTTGATTATTGGGATAAAATGTAAGTAAAGAATATTTTTTTAATGATGAAGTTAATTTTTGTGTCATAGTTTAAAAAAATGTACTTTAAATTGTTTTTTGCTTTAATATTTAAGTATTTTTTTCTTCTTTTTAGATTGGATATGGAAGAAATATTTCAAGAACTGGCTGCTAGTAATTCTCATGTAAGTCTTTCAAATACATTTTAAAATTTTAAAGCGTAACTCAAAGGGATTGTATTTATTATTTTAATTTTTTTTTAATATTGTAGGAAGTAAGATCAGAATCTAAAAAACACCATCACATTATTCAAAAATATGTAATTTTGGATGATTTGGGAGGTAATTTTATCATTTGTTTTCTTTCTTTAAGAAGAAATTCAGCACTTTATTAGTCTCTTTATTAAATTTTAATATTGTTACCTTAAGGTCTTATAGAAGAAATGTACAACTGGTTAAATAATTCCACTCTTGATGCCCAAATTTTAAGATGCATGACGCATATTATACTCTTCTTGCGTCTAATTAGACAATCCACTAAAGAAGAACTTTGTGTACCTATTTTAGAAGCTTATGTACAAGTAAGTATGCACTTTTTGTAAATTTTTATTTATCATTAGTTTTGTAAATACGTAAGGAGTTTGTGCAAGTTAAAAATGTCAGTTTTTATTAATAAAAGGCAGTCTAAAATATGTTATCATTTCTGTGGATTAAAATAACTCTTGTGGGAGAATTTTAACAGCAGTTAGGCAAATCACTTGACTGTGGAGTAAAATTATGAAATTTTCCATGGACTACTGTGTATTTTATATATATATTAGTAAAAATATATGCTATGAGGAATATGGTGGATCAAAGTTATTATTAATTGGAAATGTGGAAAAGATGCTTTATTGCAGCGGTTCCCAACCGCTGAGCCGCGCAAGAAACATCAAATTGTTTCTATTTTATTAACTGTGGTGTATTTCTCTCGTATTTGTGACTTTTTTTATGGAAATTACTTTATATTCTATGTTAAATCACTTTATATATTTATTTTTGGTTTAACTGTACTTTATTCTGAAAGCAACTTTAAACACAACTAAATTAACTTTATTAAATCAAAAAAGAATTTTAAATATGAACAATCAACATCCCCTGTTGGCGGGTTCTGTTAAAGTTATCAAATGTTGACCGGTCTATGGTAATAAAAAGGTTGGGGAACACTGCTCTATGGTATGAAGATTGGGAAAAAATAATAATTTCAAAATTTAATATTGCCACAAAGGAGTTAAATTTTTGAAAATATGGAAACAGACTTAATTTTGGTTGAAGGATTTTAGACTTAAAATAAAACTATTTTTCTATAATATAAATAATTGAAGGAATGAATATTGATAAGTGAATACCAAGTAGTGGACAGTGGAATGCACATTGCAACATTTCATAATCCCAGTTCTCTTTCCTTGTACTGTTGAATCAGTCTGATTTGAGCTTTTTTCTGTCTTCCGCGTCATCTTGTGCTGTAATTTTAAAAAAAAATTTAATTCTAAAAAACTGTTAAATATATCTGATGTTCTTATTGGATAACTATTTCGTTGGTGTTTTTCATTGCGACAAATGTGACAATAATACTAAAATACTTGTTTTTCTTCAACAAAAATTACTTTGACAATTACCATAAAAAAAGCTCAAATGCCTAAACTTCATTTCCCTTGTAATAGAACTTAACATAAAAATTCATTTTTTATTTAATTTTTCCTTTTATCTATTTACTAGGGAATGCCTTTTCTACATAGGTAAATTTCGAAATTCTGAAGAAAAAAATTTGATCTATCTAATGAGCAACTTTTGGTGAATTTTAATAATTCATAGAAATGAAATGGCTGGTATGAAATGGATTGCTATAATTCATAAAATCTTTGTCAATTAATCTCTGACATGCAGCTGACAGTCTATGGCATAGCATGGCATCTTTGTTGAGGAATTGTTGACTTAGGGTTAATATATAAGTAACACTTTTTTTTGTTTTCAAGGGATGCTTGGCTTTATTTCTGATAATATAATTCCCATTTTAAAGGGGAGAAATATCTGTTATATGCTATCAATTAAATGTAACTCTGTATTTTGAAAGTGTAAGAAAATTTGTGAAACCAAATATGTGTTTTTTTAATATTTCTCATGCTGAAGATAAAAATGTAATTTTATTGAAATAGGAACTGATAAAGTCCAGAAGAACATATCTTGTAGCTCCTTACTGTTCAACGCTTCCAAAAGAACAACAGATCATTTGGTATGCGAAATTTTTAGAGGGTAAGTTGTAATAGTGATTTTTTTAAAAAAAATATTTGTATTAATGCCATTAAAATTTTCTTGTTACGAAATTTTATTGCAATGCTTGAAAATATAAGGCATATAAATTCAATTGTTTTTGTTTTAATGAATAAAAACTTGTGAAAATGACAGAAGTAGAATTATTTTTAAAAAATTGCTTGAATCTCAATGCTTATTGAGTAAGCTTAATACTTTCTTGTCCGTAATTAATTTATCATTTTCAACATGTTTTTTTTTAGTCTTAACCATGAGTTGATATAAAAACCATTATTCTTCCCATTTACTTCGTTTTTCCTATTGTGATTATTTAAAGCACTGTTTTTTAATTAAGGAATGATAATTCAGTTTAACTGACACATACACTAGTTACATTTTAAAACAAACATGAAATTGAATTTTTTTCAAAATCTAAGCACTTGCATTGAAAATAATTACCATAAAATCTGGCGTACAATGCGCATCTATACTTTCAAGCTGCAATTTTGATTTTTAGGTATATTCACCATATAACATGTACCCCTTTTTTTTAAACCTGAAATCTATGTGTGCAATGCTCTTATGTTTTGAAGTAATTTAATCAAAATATTGTTCCAAGGCTTAGACAAAAATAGTATACTTCTAGAACTGCAACCCTTTAACTTCATGAAGTATTTCACTTCTTTAAAAAAAAGCTTGTATTTGATATATGTAGACATCCAATTTTTTTCAATGCTCATCTTTTTTATTTTTAAAGCACTCATTTTTATACCGGTGTATAACGCACACACGTAAATTTCAATCTTATTTTTTGTGTTAAAAGTGTGCATTATAAGCTGGATTTTATGGTATATTAATCACTCGACAGTTCCAGGTTGGCTTTTTCAAAAAGCTTCTTCCAAGCCAATCTTTTATTAACATTAGTCCTTCAATTATTGATCCAAAACCCTCTGCGGATCCCACGATTACCATGGGTATGCATTTTTTCCGGGTACTAACTGTACTGTTTATGTTTTCAGTTATGCTTTTATGTTCATATATATTACTATGATCTAATTCTATATTTTAAAATGAAAACTCTTTTACAACAATTTTTTGTATTTTTTAACTTAAATATGTAGGTTTGAAATACGTAATAAAAAAACTACTCAGCGAGAGGGTTAAAGTATCTAAATTCTTTACAATCCATCTGAATTTGAGTCTACCCATAGGCTTAGTTGAGAAAATTCATCTTGTAGTGCTGTCCTTCACATAAATTAGATGGCTAGTCCTTTTGATTCTTTGAATTTCTAAATTTGATCTCTTATGCCATTACATCAATCTGTTTTCCATTAATAATGCTTCTGAGCACCTTCCTCTCCAAAACTCATAGAACTTTATCTTTTCTTGTCATTGTCCACATTTCGGATAATTATATTAAATTAGAATTGATAATTTTAGGGGCTTCAAAAAGTATATTTAAGTGTATAATATGCAATACAAAATTGCTACATTTTTAAAATTGCTGAAATTCATCACACACACGATTCGTCTTCATCAGTAATGAAAATGATAATGCTCTTTGGCGTTAAACCATGAAACAATGTCAATTGCTTTGCAATAATTTACTGCAATTTACACAAATTACAATAAGCAATACTATCAATAAAGAGTTAAATATATATTTTTTTACACAAATCATTACAAGTTTTTTTTTCTGTGACATATCTATACATTGAACCCTAAAATTTAAAAGCAATATCTGCAATACACTATGCAAACTCAAAGACTACTTATGAGAGGAGCGTGTGGAAAACTGATACACACATTCACACTAGATTCAAATTTTGCTGTAGCCCTTTTCGAATAATTTCTTTGTTACTGTGGGAGAGGGAGCACTATAGTGGAATTTGTGTAGCAACTGTCATAAAGATCTCAATTTGTGAATTTCATGGAATGAATAAAAATCACATGAAGATTAAAGTTAATGTGAAGGATGACAGAGGGGTCAATTGGCAGTTCTTTGATTGCAATTGAATTGTTAGAATTTTTCTAAATATTAGTTGCAGTTAATGATATCAATATAATATGCTTTCTGTATTTTTTACCTTAAATATTTACTGTTTTTAATTGTTAATATCTATGTTTAATTTTCTGATATATTTCTTCTGTTTAAAATTTTATAATGAATAACTTTTTTACCTAAGGAAAAATATCAGTATCTGATAATGAAGACAAAAATATATCAATATAAACAGTAAATGATTACTTTATTTTTTAAGTTGTAATTATATTAACTGAAGAGCTTCTCTGTGTTCTGTTATCAATTTATTATTGTATGTAAAAAATAAGATTATAATGCTGATCTCCTCCCCTTAGGTGTAACTGATAATGATGAGCGGCAGAAGTGTTTGCAGTATGGTGAAGAAGCCGGTTTAGATATTACGCAAATAACAAAGGCTGTTGTAAAAAATATTCGTGAGAAAGATTCTGACAAAGCTGAAGTTGTTACTGATTTAACTGCTGCAACAACAGAGGTATGTTAATATGGAGCAAGCATATCATTTAAAATCTAATGCGATATAAATAAATTTATATGGACTTGCATGGAAATTTTCTTAGAAACTATAGTTTGTTAAAATATGTTTTTAAGAGACACTAATTTGAAATATATTTTGTTCAGTGATTATTTTCAAAGCCTACTCAAGGGAAATGCTTAATAATTCTCAGTATGAAAATAAATTTATTTCCTTCTATGAGAAAAAAACTTACCTGTTCTAATAAATATTGTTTGATAAAACCAAATGTGGAAAAAGTATCAGATGACATTATTTTAATTACATTAAAACCATATTGAAAGTTATTTGTAAAATGCAGACATGCTAACTTCACTTAAAGTTTACCTTTATATCTCTGAATCAATCTGAATAAATGTTGCAATTCATAATGGGCTCAATTCATGTGACGTCATAGTCACATGATAATGATAGCCACATGTTTTTTAGCCAATCAGTTCAAAATCTCATGTGATGTCATAGTTACACGATAAAAGCAATCGTGTGTTTCCAGCTAATCAGTTCATATGCTTCGCTGTTGCCAACTTTTGATCTTTTCAGAAACTTTCTCTTAAAAAATACAAATTTGTCAACAACAATAATGCACTTAGGTAGACAAAATGCATTTTATTTAAAAGTACATGTGCAAGATTTTTTTTTTTAATTTAAAAATCTTTTGAAGAAATTTATTTTTTATAACATTTGAACATTTTTACCCAATTATAAAATGTGAAATTTCACCCAAGTTTTACAAATAGAAAAACAAGTGCAATTAGTTTGAAGTCTGTTTTGAATTCATGGGAGAACACGTGTTTGTTTTATCATGTGATCGTCATGAATTGAGTCCATTACTTGTGAAATAACTGAAAATTATAAGAATACAAAATTTTTACTGAAAAATTTGTTATGTACTTTTTTATTGGCTAAGCTACAAAAATATTTGCTGTGGAAAATATTACACATTAATGAAAATTTTGTTCTTATTTTGCATTATTTTCCTCTGATTGTAAAAAACTATGGTGGTTGTGTGTGTTGTTTCTGTTGTGAATTTGAATCCTGATCTAAGGGAATCTTGTGGTGGATCATGTTTCTAAAGACCCACCATGTAACGACTGAGCACACATGATGCATCTGTCAAGGATCATTGCTGTGGTGTGTAAGTTTGGAAAGGGGGATGTCATTCAGGTGTCATCATTATCACTTTATCATAGTTAAAATAATGAGTTCCATTTCCAAAAGCTCTCATGTAATCCTAAAATCCCTAGATGCTTGTTAATCCCTTTAATAAAACCAATCAATCTCTCTTTATAAGAAAATATCTATTCTTCATTATAAATAGCATATTAGTTTTATAAAAGACTGATATAAATTCAATTGTTTACTCCAGATATTGTATGAATATCAAATTAATCTGAACACAGAATTACAGTAGAACCTGCTTTTTGTGCAGTTCTTTTTTATGCGATTTTATTTTCATATGATTTGTTTTGTGCAATTTTATTTTTGTATGTTTTTTTTTGTTCAGTCTTTTTTTATGTGGTATATGAATTTTAACGGCTTTGGCACCACTATAATGTTTTCTATCAAGGTACATGTATACACTTCAAGACTGCTCTGTTCATTGGTTATAAACAGTCTCTCGACATTGCACGTTCAACTGCCTTCTCTCAATGCATTAGCTGCACACACTTGATTAAAGACAAAACTTTCAATGACAGACATTATCAATAATTTGATAGATTAAGAAGACAGGCAAGAAGAACCAAATTCTGTGAGAGAGGATAAAATATATGCTGGGATTCAGCTTTTCAATAAATGGGAAAAGCATTTTCTTAAAAAGATACCAATTCTGAAAGAAATTCGAAATTCCAAAAGGAGCTTCGATCATGCATATCTGTATATCGTGATGTTTACAAACAACTGACCAACCAACAGTCATCGCAAAATCTTATCACTTACTTTAAGGTGCAAAAAAATAAATCAATTGAAATTTTATCTTCAAGGGACAAAAGCAATTTTGAACTAATTCATCACAGGAAGATGCATGCTTTGTATTATGATGAGTAGCAGTGAATTATGAAAATTTCTCCATGTATACAATGAGAAATTAAATGCTCTTAAAATGTCTTCATGTGGAATTTAATTATTTATTTTGTTTGGATAATTTTTAATAAATTTTTTAAATAACTGACATTTTTTAAGTGCAACTTTTTTATGCAGTCCATTTCCACATAAAAAAATTTCTGTAGTATGTCAACAAAGTTGTTTGTTATATGTAAGTATTTATATGAAATTTTCGCGTGTTTTTTTTTATGTGGTTTCTTTTTATGCGGTCCCTATCTACCACACAAAAACAGGTTTTGCGTTATAAGCTTCGTGACTGGCACCTCAAAGTTCTCAAATCCCAGTTCTGACTAACACCACTGTATGAATGTTGGGGGTAGGAATTTATGTATTTTGAATTAAAAAAAACTTTTGAAATGTTTGGTAGCAACCTAGATATCCTTATAGTAGTAAAATTTTTTGAAGTTAGTTACCTATATATGTAAAAAAAGCAAATCCAAAAAATATATACAGCATTATCCTTTATTTATTTGACAGGCAAGACAAAAAACATTTAATTTGAAAAGTATGTAATTACAGATTTGAAGTAAAATTATTTGATTTATAGATTTAATTTATCTTAAATTTTTGATTACCATAAAATCCAACATATAATGAACACAAAATATAAGATTGAAATTTATGGGTGCATGTTATACCCCGTATAAAAATGAGAGCTTTAAAAATAAAAAAAGGTAAGCATAGAAAAAAATTAGACTTCTACATAGATTGAAATACTGTTTCTTTAAAAAAAAATAATAACATTCCTTATGAACTTAAAGGGTTGTAGTTCTAGAAATATACTATTTTTTTCTAAAGCTTGGAATAATGCCTCAAAAAAATGACTTCAAAACATAAAGAGCATTGCAAAAGTACATTTCAGGATCTTCATAAAAAGAGTATTCACATTATATGGCGAATATATGTAAAAATTAAAAATTGCAGCTTGAAAGTATAAGTGCCATTATACCCCAGTGTGCTTTATACACTGTGTTTTATGTTAATTACTTTAGGGAATATTTATATAGAGCTTCTGACCAAAACTGAACTTAGCAAGAAATTATATCTACAAATTTATCTTAGTTGAGTATACTAAAGTTGGTATTACTGTATTTATTGAAAATGATTAATTTTATTTTGTATTTTTATAGCTTTTGTATTTATTCTGTAATTTAAACATTTTATTTTTATGATTTTTTTACATAAATTTAATATTTTATATTTTTTTTATCTCAGGAAGACTTAAATAAGATACATGCTATCGACTGGCTCATTTTTAATCCAACACAGCGAGCAGAAGCTCTGAAACAAGCCAATGCTTTGATGAGAATGTTTGTTGGTAAGCTGTTTTATATTTTTTGATGTAGTGTGTAAGAAATGAAGTGCTACATATTAATCACATTTGAAAATCTAATATTTCATAATTCATTAATCTTTTATTTCATAGTACAAAGAAAAATGGATGCAGCCAAATTGTTATTTAGTAAAATACCGCAAGATTCTGTTGCTGTGATGGTGCAACTAGCCAAAGCTGTAAGTTATTTCTTAAAACCATTAAATGTATGATTATGTTGATGTATTGAATAATTGCAAAGATACATGGTTATCAAAGTAATAGAAACACCCTAGATTTATAAAGAATCCTTATTAGTATGGTGTATGACCACTTTTAATGTATAATACAGCTTGGATTGGCGTAGGAACCCATCCATGCTAGCCCTGAATAGTTTTAAGAGGAATATTGTACCATTCTTCATGGAGATCATGTAAAATTTCTGGAAGAGATTCCGGTGGAGGATATTGATTGTATTTTGAACGCTCTAAGATAGACCATAGCGGTTCAATTATAAATGAGGTCGGGTGATATGTGAACTAAGGTATATGTTTAACTTCTTCCTCGTGTTCATCAAACCATCATTGGACAAGTCCCGCTCCATCAATAGGTGCATTATCAATTCCATCTCTTGCAGGAAACAAAGTTTGCATCATAGGATGGACCTGGATCTGTTAAAATTTCTCTATACTTTTCTCCAGCGAACCATCCTTTCAGGGCTTCAATTGATCCAGCAGAAAACCACAACACGGCTGTTCATATCATGAACAGATCCACTTCCATGCTTGACAGTTATAAGGAGACTGTCATGATGATACGCTTGTGCAGGTGTCCTCCAAATGTGCACCCATCCTGTAATAGGGAAAAGCATGAAAGATAATTCGTCAAACCATATCACTTTCTTCCACTTATCAATCGACTAGGTTTTTTGAGTGTGACACCACTGTGGACGACATTTGGTATTAACATCAGTGACAAGTGGCTTGGGAATTGCTGCTCTGCTGTAAATATTTTATGAAGTAACTAAAATCATTGACTGGAGAATCTAGAAGCTGATTGAGCTCTGCAATCACTTTTGATGTTGTTGTTCTCTTTTTAAACATCACAATCCACATCAGTACCCATCGGTCTCTCATTGAGCTTCTCTTTCCATCCATTATTTTGCTTTGCTGAGCTTGTCTTGCCACATTGTATGTATACTGTCATAAATTTAGAAACTGTACCTCTTGAAATGCCTAAAAGTTGAAATATTTCTGTCTCATTTTCTACAGTTAGACAGGCTTCTACAATTTGACCTCTTTAAAAATCTGATAGGTCTGAACTTTTGAAAAAAATTCAGGAATTACAGAATTTTAGTAAAGCTACCACATACTACCAGTAGATATACATTTCTATTTATTAAAAAAAAAAAACTGTTAGCTATTATATTTGAATGTTTATGAAGCACATTCAATGATGTCACTTTTATTCACAAGGGTTTCCATTATTTTCATAACCACCTGTATATTTTAGCATTTGCAATTGTTTGATTTATTAAATATTTAAAAATTTATCTTTTTTTTTAAATTAATTCTTTTTTATATTTTAAGTATTTTTCGCCTTAATCTCGTGGCCACGGTAGCCAAGTGGTCTAGGCATCAGATCATGGCTAGCGTGTCACGAGTTCGATCCCAGTACCACTGAAGGCCACTGAGTGATGCACGTTAAATCTGTCGAGAGCTCAAATGTCCTCTCGTTGGTGTGGTAGTTAGGAGAGAGGGGTGCCAGCTCAGGTGTCGTCCGTCACTTGACCATGGTTCAAAATTACGTGGACCGTCGCCAAAAGGCCTCGTGTAGCTGAACAGTGCGACGCTAATTTTCATTCACTCCGCCTTAATCTCTTATTTGGATTTTTTTACATTTGTAGTTTATAATCCAAATTTAAATGTATTGATACATTTATTTGAATGAATTCAATAGAGCCAAAATGTATTGTCACCTGCATGGTGCTCCAAGCTGCAGCTAGCAACAGATGTAAAACTAGCCCCTTTCCACAATAAATTTTGTTGGCTTCGTTCAGACATCGTTGTTTGGATGGTATTAGGAACAGCAACAATATTTGTATTTTCTTTCTTGGATATATTGACTTGGAACAAATCATTAATAAAAACATAAAAAAATGAGAAATTTTAATTAAATTAAGATTTTTGATGCTGGTAAAGAAAATTGTGAAATGTGTATATATTCCAAAAGTTTTGTTATATAAGGCATATGTTGTGTGTGTGTGTTTTTTTTTTTTTTGTGGTCATGTTTTCACTTTGTTGACAAAAAAATATTTTATCTACTTATAAATATTCTTTTTAATTTTTTAGAAAGGTTTGGATGAACTTTCAGCTGACGATGACAATAGTACAAGGGAATATTTGTGCTTCAAAGCTTATCTGGTTTGTATGATTTTTTTAATTTAGTGAACAGAATAAAACATGAATATATTTGAATCAATTTGGTTAATTTTAATAAATAATGATAGTATTTTCTGATTTGTAGTATTTTAATGCATCAAAATTGTAGAGTTTAAAACATTCATTAAAAAATATTTATAAACATGTTTTCTGTATTAACGTTGTAGAAAATAAGGTGAAATAAAATAAAAGATAGTTTGTTGAATGCTTAGCAGTCGGTACTAATCTTTTAACATGATTAATTTTTGTAAAATGTCTTGAAACACAGATAAATTTGAATTTTTTTCTACGTGCTGCTTATAATTATGAATTCAAATGAACTGAACTCTGTTTCTGATAAAATCTGTGTTAAATGGTTCCCTTGTGTTAATACTTTTTATTATTAAAATTACACTATTTATGATTTATTTTTTTTCTGTATTTTTGTTTCTAAATTTGTTCCTTTTACTTATCTTTCAAAAATGCAAGATATAACCTCAATATGTAATTAATGTGCGATAGTCATCATATTACTGATATGTGATGCACTCGTAACTTTAATATAAAAATCATTTTTTTTACATGCATATGATTTACATTCAGAATAATAGAACTAATTTTGTTTCATTTAAATATTTTTCTGTTTGAGAAATATAATTTTTCTTAATAAATATAAGTGTTTTCTCTCTCTTTCATTATAGGAAGCAATGGAAGCATTTGACAGTTGGTTTCATCACTCTATTCATGCAAAACCAAAAGAACCCCCAGCACCATCTGGAGATCATGTTACATTCAAGGAAAAAGTAGCTTATGAACATGAAATGCAACAATACCAGAAGGATTTAGATAGATGGCAAAGTGTTGTATCTAATCTAAGTTCAGTAAGTATTGCTGCATTTTTATGTGTTTTAGATAATTATCTACAATATAACACAGTCAAGAGTTAGTTCTTTGTAGAGAAACAATTTAATCCATGTACCCTTTCATGCTAACCAAAAAAGTAGTGGTGTATTTTTGAGATAAATCCATAAATTAACATTTTATAACACAGTTCAGTTGAATTAGAAATACAGAAACTAATTATATTAAGTTGCTTTACATCCTTTTATTTGTAAAAATAATTATTCTAAAGTGTATGTTTTTTTCCAAAATATTTTATAAGACAACCTATTTCTAACATTGAGTGTCAGCCAAAAATTAACTTTATTTCTGATAATTGTATGGTGACAAACATTAAGATGCAAAACATGCTAATTGATAATGGAAATGCTTACTGTAAAAATCATTTATGATTATTTAAAAGTTTTGATGAGAATTATATTATTACAATATAGCTTTCCTGTTATACATGCTATCATATTGTATAAAAAGCATTTGTACATGTAAAAACAAGTATATAACATGCAAGATCGGCACACAATATTAAAAGAAAAAAAATTTAACTGAATTTTTTTGTTGTTAAGATTTGTTTAAATTATATAAAATTTAGAATTGTAATTGAATCAGATTTGAGAAGTGGTTGTTCCCAATTAATGGAAAAACTGCATTTGCATAACAATTTGAAAATGTAATTTTGCAACTGAGGGGGGGGGGGATTTGGGGTGCAACTTAGAATTGATGGTGGCTTACATTCGAGTAAATACAGTATATGCCTCAGTTGGAGACGGTGTATATTAACTGCCCCTGGTGCATATATATGCTTTTCTGAATTATGAACTTTTGCATTGCACTACTATCTGAAAACTACTTCAAATGCTTTGAAATACAATACATTTGATATTGTTTGTGAAGGATGTATTTATGTCTCCCTCCCCTAATACACTTTATAATCATGTGCAACTTTTCCTCTGTAGTTTGGGGCTAAAAAATGTTTACTGTTAATTATGTATCTTTATTTTAAATCATTTTTTCATCTTTCATTTTCAGGCTGCTCTGGAATGCTTGTATAATGTTCTTTTGTTTGTTGATGGTGGATGGATGATAGATCAAAGAACTGTAAGTAAATTTTTTTGCTCTATGCAATAGATATTCTCACATAATTAGTCCACCAAGATGTTGAACCTTCCAAAGAGCTAGAAAACTTTATATATATTTCATGATTTATTTATCTCTAAATATTCTTGAGCTTCGATTGGTTTACACTTATTTTACTAACGAATATTTTTGAAACAAATTAAAATGATGGAGTATATTTTAGTTTGTTACATGTTGCTGATTCAGAATTCATTGCCCTTTATACACTATCTACCAGAAAGTAATTGGACACCTGTGATAAGAGATAAACAAAATTTATTCATATTCAATAGTTGGTAGAACCCCCACCTGAGGCAGTTACAGCCTTAAATCCTCTGAGACATGCTTTCTACAAGTGCATGGATGAGTGAAAGTGGTATTTTCTTCCATTCGGCTTGGAGAAAACATGCAAGTTCTTTCACTGATTTTGGATGGTTGACTCAGCCCTTATTTGGGTAACTCAACTCATCCTGGAAGTTTTTTGTGGGATTCAAGTCTGGACTTCGGGCTGGCCAGTCCAGTCCCTTTACACCAATCCATGGCAGGCCTTGCAGCATGAAAAGTGGCAGTCTTCCTGGAAGTAACTATGACCCAACCCATAAAATTGCTACAGCATAGGAAGCACATTGTTGTCTAAAATAACGAATACAAGTCAGCACTGAACTTACAGTGAAAATGGATCAAGAGACCCTGTCCATAACACAAGAAACATCCTCAGACCATAATTCCACCTCCACCAAACTTTACAGTGGGCACAATGCATTCTGGCAAAAGACATTCTCCAGACATATGCCAAACCCAGACTCTGCCATCCAACTGGTAGAGATTGAACCTGGATTTATCACTCCAGGGAACCTGTTTCTATTAATCTACAATCCAATTTCGAAGTGCCTTGCACCACCTCAATCAAGCAGATCAGTTTAGATTTTGTAATCAAAGGCTTATGGGCGGCAGCACAATCATGAAAACCCAGCGTGCTTCCTTGTGGATGGTATTTATTGAAACAACACACAATTTTGGATGATCGTTGGAACTCCTGGAGTACAAAGGCCATCGGTTTGGTGTGGTTTTTCCAAATTTCTTTGGGTCAGCACTTGTCAGTCTCCATCTCTTAGTTTCATGAGTCTGCCGGGTCGGAGCACATTCCAACATTCACCACTCATCCTCCACTTTTTAATCATAAAAGCCACTGTTGATTTTGGAATGTTTAAATCACTAGATATTTCATTTAAGGATTGGCCTCTTTTGTGATATCTGACAATTGTGCCCTTTTTGAAGTCAGGCAGCTCTGAATTTCGTGGCAACTTTCATGCGACCAATGCCATGCTACAGAAGGCAGGACCTAAGATATCCTCATTTGTATGGGTGTCCAAATACTTATTGGTACATAGTGTAGATTGTTTATACAAGATACTAACGGTGCTTACACAATATATTGTGCCCATGCTTTTCCAAATACTGGAAACAAAAGAAAACATGCAGTTATAATTGCCATATAAAGTTGTTTCTTAGTAAAATAGCCAATTCAACCCAAATCTTGTAAAATAAAAGCTAATTTATTTATATTTTTACCATAAAATTATTTTATTTAAAAATATCTTATTCGATTCTTTTATATAAAAAAAAAAATCCATAATAATGTTATGTAGTGTTATATTAGTTATGTTTTGCAGTTAGATACCTTAAACAACAAAATGATGACTTAATTGTGTACAGGAAAATTTAATTTTTTTCTTCTTGTTCTAGAGATAGAAATTACTTTTGAAATTTGGAAATTTAAATTAATCTTAAATCGTATATTTAACTAAGAAAAGATTAAAAATAGCACACAATCCAAACCATAATGTTAGGAACATAGAATCTTTTTATACATTTTTTTTTAAGTTACCTCATTTAAAAATTTAAACTATGTATTAATAAGAATTTGGGTACTTGAGTCTGCTCAAATAGATTTCCAATAGCCAAGTGGTCATGAACTTGCAGAAGTGATTTTCTGTCAAGTAGCGAGTGTGAATCATAGTGCCACTAAATACCCACCATCTAGTGGCTGCGGTAGCCTAATGGTCAAGGTAATGGACTTGTGGCCAGCATGTCATGAGTTCAAGCCAAGGGCCGTTGAGGATCCACTGTGTAGGGGGGCGATGCACGTTAAATCTGTTGAAGCTCAAATGTTCTCCTGTTGGCGTGGTGTGGAAGTTAGGAGAGGGGGTGCCAGCTCAGGTGTCACTGGACCTCGATTCAAAATTATGAGGTCTGTCACTAAAAGCCCTCAAGTAGCTGAGTAGTGCGACATTAATATTTACTCACTAGAGAGGGGCTGATGCTCATTAAATTTTTTGGGCTCAAAGTTCTCACAGCAGCATGGTGTGGAAGTTTGGAGAATGGCATGCCAGCCCAGGTGTTATCCTTGTCACTTGACCAGGATTCAAGATTAAAAAGTACGTTGTTTATAGCATTCATGGAGTTTTTGACAGCATCATTAATAAACAATCAATCTGATAGATTTTCACATATCTGATCAAAATCAAATAAACAAATTAAGTTGTTTAAAATATATTTCTTAAAGCATATTTAATGCAGAATATCTTCTGGAAAACCGTTTCTGGGTGTTTTTTTATACCATAATACAAGTATTTCAAAACAAATTTTGATATTTAATTATTTATAAGTGATTTTTGTTTTTAATATTTGAAGATACATATATTACAACATGCATTATTTTAATTATAAGATTGGGGGGAGACAGATACTAAATGTATGTTTTATCCAGTTTCTGTAACATTACATTTTAAAGTCCATAATAGTACACAAACAAAACAAAACAAAACTGTATGCAATGTTGCTATGGCAGCGATTCTCAACCACTGTGCCTCAAAATTTAAAAAAAAATATTAATTTATACTCTGAACAAAAATAAAATCCAGAACCGAAATAACACATTCAGCTGTTTTGTAGAAACAAACTAAGGATATTTGTAGTAAATTAACTTATCATTTCATGTATAAAAATGATTCATAATCCATTTGTGATAATAAGATACATCTGTAAATGAATTAACTTTGAATGAAGAAGAAAAACTAATTTTGAACTGTAATAATTGAGATTTAATTTTAAAAAATTAGGAAGAGTCAATCAATTAACCTTTTACACGCCAATGTTCCAATATTAGAACATCATTTTTTAAATTTTCTGAAAAATTCAATTTTATTCATATTGTTTTGTAATAATTATTTTGAAGACAAAAAATATGGATTAATTTTTTGAAATTGCAGTACTGTTGCTAAAGCAAATAGTCTCTCTGAGAAAAAATTCTAAATTATGCATTTTTTTCTACTTTTAAACGAGTAAAATTCAAAATTTAGAAAATATTTCTATCATTTGGTAAAAGTAATTAAAAATGATTATTTAACTATAGACTGAGAGATATCAAAAAATATCGTTATTTTTTACTATCGGTTTTAAAATTTCAATGCTCCAAAAATGGAACATTGGCGTGTAAAGGTATACTTTTTCACACAATGCAATTATGTTTACAGTTCACAGAAGAGTGGGAAAAGATTTCTGAACGCTAAGAATTTATAGTATGTGTCGGAAGAAAATATTTATGACTTGACTTTCGTTTCGGCTTCCCCTCTTAAGCTCCCCCCCTTCAACCGTTTCTGGACAATCTCAAGTGAATTTCTCAGCTGCAGCAAAACTACTATGTTCATTAGATGAAGTGTGTGTCTTATTTGGAGAGGAACGTCACGTAATATGGTTTTATATTAATTTTGGGTTTTGTCAGTTAGCGAATATCCATTACGCTGAAAAGATGTCGCATTCAAAACCATTCCGGACTGTAGAAGAGGCTTTGGAATATTTTTATACACAATCAGATGATGAAGAACCTATTGATATTTGTCAGTTTCCCCTAGAAAAAGTGTGTGTCTGACTGACGAGGAAGATATAGAAGAAGATACTTTTCAATCTGTTCTACCAGTAGACGTTTGTGGCAAAATCGAAATTTCTGCAAGCATAGATGATGATGAAATACCTCATGTTTGTCAGAAAAGCACAACGAAAAAATGCCTCTAGTACGAAAAAAGATTGAGCAATGTTTTCCTAGCTATTCATGGACAATAAAAATAGTTTAGGACATAAAAGAACACATACAAGAAAAAACAATAATATATTTTGTCTTTATTTCTCATTTTAAAAAAAAATTTGGTAAATCTGTATTTTTCTAATTTTTTTCCCTTTGCTTTATTATACTATTAGCTTTGAGAATTTTTATATGAAGGTTATTTGTTTATTTCATTCTCCTATTGATGTTTTCCATTATTGTTTCTAATAAGTTATTGTAATTTTCTGAAATGTATTAATTCCTGTTTATAACTCATATTTTCAACTTAATCTGTTTTATTTTGGAATTATATTTAAAAGTTTACTTCAGAGATGGCGCCAACAGGGGACACCCATCGGGGTACATTTAAAAAACTTTGCTGGGAAAAAATTGATAGAGTTTTCTCGTTCACACACAAACTTTTAGCTCTTTTCCCCCATTTTAATATTTAGATTTTTTTAAGGCACTTTTCAATTGCTTGTCGGGTACCATGCCCCCCCCCTACAACAGGGGGCGGGGTTGAATAATGAAACCCTGTTGGGAAATGTTTAATGACACCTCTGGTTAAGATTTCTTCTTAAAAATGTGTATAATAACTGATTTTTCAATTAAAATGTCATTTGTCGTACTCTTAAAAAACATGTGAAAAAACTAAATGGTACCCGCCAATGTTCCATTTTTAGAACATGTTAAAAATCTTTAAAAAAAATTTTTTTTTTTCTTTTATAGATCTTGTTTCAATTACCTTTCAATCATAGTGTGGCATTTAAAAGGTTAATTTAGGATTAAAATTAGAGGCGATTATAGCAAATAAATAAGTAAAATATTGTTATAATTTTCTACATCTTATTTGTGGGAATTTGGATTTTCAGCATTAACTAATATGACAATGAAAGAAAGATCAAGATTTTTAAATGTAGATGACGAAATGAGAGTAGAATTATCATTTTTATACGACCCAATGTAAAGAAAGTATCAAAAACCATAGAGCTTAAATCTGACATTAAATGTACGAGGGTGGATTGATAAGTTTCCGGCCTGACCAAGAGATGGCGCCACTAGGCCTACCTTGAGGTGGCGTTCTATAGTACCATCCTTAGATAGCTTGTAGCTATAGTTTCAGTCCGATCGCCATGTTAGTTTAGGTTTGAGAGCACGCTGAACAAGACGCCTCTGTGTTTTTCGTAAAAATGGAAAAGCTGGAAATTCGTGCTGTCATCAAATACTTTTATTTGAAGGGGTTAACGCCGAAGGAAATTAAAGAAGAGATGGACTCAACACTGGGGACATCCTCCCCATCATATTCAACCGTTAAGCAGTGGGTTTCCGAGTTTAAAAAGGGTCGTGTGAGCACCTCTGATGAGCCTCGCTCAGGACGCCCCATTGAGGTCACAACTCCAGATATGATCGAAAAAATCCATCAAATAGTGCTGAAAGACCGCAGATTAAAAGTGTGTGAGATAGCTGAGACCTGTAAGATGTCATATGAACGTGTACAAAATATTTTGCACCAACATTTGTATATGGAAAAGCTCTGTGCAAGATGGGTGCCACGTTTGCTAACAGTCGACCAAAAATTGATTCGAAAGAACATTTCTACCGCCAATTTGGCGTTGTATAAGCGTAATCCAAGCGAATTTTTGCGTCGATTCGTAACCGTTGACGAAACTTGGGTCCACCACTACACTCCTGAAACCAAAGAACAGTCTAAACAGTGGATTGGACCAGGGGAACCAACTCCAAAGAAGGCAAAAACAATTTTTTCGGCGAACAAGGTTATGGCTACTGTTTTTTGGGATGCAAGAGGTATTATATACATTGATTACCTTAAAAAGGGTAAAACTATCACTGGTCAATACTACGCAGACTTATTGCAACGTTTGAGCCACGAAGTGAAAATTAAACGACCTCATCTGGCGAAGAAAAAAATCTTGCTTCATCACGATAACGCACCAGCGCACACGTCAATCGTTGCGATGGCTAAAATCAATGATCTGAAGTTTGAATTGATGCTGCACCCTCCCTACTCTCCAGACCTAGCCCCAAGTGACTATTATCTGTTTCCTAACCTCAAAAAATGGCTTGGCGGTAAGAGATTTGTGGACAATGAAGAAGTAATCGAAGCTGTAAATGGGTATTTTGAGGAGCTTGACGAATCAGTCTATAGAGATGGCATTACTAGACTAGAACACCGCTATGAGAAATGTATCAGCCTTGGAGGAGATTATGTTGAGAAATAAAAAAAAAAATTCTTAAAAACGTTGTTTTTCTTGGTCAGGCCGGAAACTTATCAATCCACCCTCGTATTCTTATAATTAATTACTTAATTAGTGTCTTATCTGTGTCACTTAGTAATTTTCAGTGTTAAATAAAATATCAAATTATTTCACATAGTGTATTACAGAGAAGTAAAATTCTTTTAAAAACTTATTTTATTGTTAGTGTGCTGCCAAATTTTGAAAAGTGAACCACAAAAAAAAAAAAAAAAGGGTTGAGAATCACTGTGCTATGGTGTCAAAATTTAATTTCCTACTAACTGAATAAATGTTGTTTACTAGAGGTTAAATATCCCAATATGATTACCTTGTAAAATTACGTAGGAATTGACTGTTTTTTTAAGGCTGCCTTCATTCATAAACTGAAAAAAATAGAATGCAGTTTATCTTTGAAACCATTATCTCAAATTTTCTTCCCAAGAAAATATTTTACACTGTGCCAATTTAATGTTAGATTTTTTTAAAGCAAGCCTTAGATTTTGTTTTGTGTTCTCTTTTAAACAAAAATTATTTGTTTCTAGGATGGAACAGATGATGAAAATCGACAACTTCAGCTTTCGCATCTTCGCAAACTTTGTATACCACACGTAACTCGATTGCTTCAAGATCTTTTGCAATCTCAGAACAGGCACAAAGAAGCCACACAATTAGTGGATATCATTTCTTCAGAAAGATATCAGCTGTATAAGGTGAGCTTATAAATCTTTAAAAAAATTTTAATATGGCGTTATGCTTTAAAAAACCCAAAATGGAATATTTTAAATCAGTATAAAATTACTTAAATGATTGATGAGGTTATTTGTGATGTCAGAAGAAACGAAAAAAAATGTATTTGAATTGTGTTCAAGAAATGTTAACTTAATGGAATAGAACACAATTTTAAAGCATCTGAAATATATATTTTGCCTCAGAACTTAGCATTAATCAATTCTAATGCAAAGATTTAAGAATGCTGTAAAAAAAGTGAAAAATTACAAAAAATTCATAAGTTTTTTGTTTTTGTAGGTATTCACTCAAGAGGACATTAAACAGATGCTAAGAGTGGTTGTAGATTTATCCTTTGATTTATTAGACAAAAACTTAGATCCACTAGGGTACAACTGTTTATAGAAAAGTGTTTTGCATCATTATATGTACTTTGATTTTTTGTAATTATTTATAAATGATTTTTTTAAATAAACTTTTTGTATGGAATCGTGAGTATGAACACAACACACTATGCAATTTTTGCATACATTTAAAAATAGAAATGGCATATTTTAAAATGCATTTAATTATAAACATGCAACCAACAAAATAGATATGAAAAATATTATGGGATTATATAAACCATTTTATTCTTATGTCAAAATATTTCACTTAAAAACATAATTATACAATTTATCAAAAACTAAAAATAGCCCTTTCTTTTGTATACAATAAATGTTAAAAAGTGTGCATATATCTTCATTTAATTCAATACTTTTCAACCCGTTCTTATTTAATGATGATTAGTGATATTCTGTGCAGTAATATGACTGCTGTATGCAAAAAAAATTTTAATTGTCCCTAAAACAAGCAGATGATACTGAAAGGGTTAAAATAAGCAATCATTTTTAAAATTTGAACTTCAGAAAGATTAATATGAATTATCACACACCATTTGGAAATTTAGGAATAATTTATCTAATTAGGACTTCTGAGTTCATCATAAGCATTTTGCTCTTTTCTGATGATTTTTCAAACATATAGTCCTGTAAATATAGTCTTAACATTAACTTTCATTGGTGCTTTAACCAACCATTCATTTTGTTTAATCCTACAAACTTTACTTCCATTATCCAATTCAATAAAAGATGCATCTGGAATCTGACTTTTATCATCAGCAGCTTCAAGCAGAGATGTTTGTATGACCTTTTTGAGTATCCCAACATCGCAAATATCATCACTTTTTTGAGCCAAATGAATGAAACTACATTTACATGCAGAAATACCTTCATCTTCTTTCCATTCTTCTAGAACTGCCGTAGAAGTTTCTGGTGGCTCCGATTCATCTTTGAATGCCATCGTTTTTCCATGTTCAGATGGGTTATCATTGATTCCCAGAGCATTCATGAAATTGCTAAAATCGCAGCTTCTGCTAAAATTATTTTTACCCTCGTACATGAGAAGTTCCATTATATCATTTACTTGTACGACTGCACTTACTCCCGAAAGAGTAATATGGTAGCCTACGATTTGAATGGTGAAACATTTTCCATATAAATACTGAACCTGCAAATTATAAAAAGAAAATTATTTTCTGTGTTATACATTATAATAGAATGATTTTGTCATCAGAGACCACAAACTATTGATCATAAAAAATTTCCTAACAGGAATACTTTATTGACAATGCAAAATTGCATATGGCCTATTTGCTTTTTATTATAAGCCTTTAACATAGCAATACTAAACCTGCGGCTCAGTTATGGCCCATTGCACTAACAAATTCAATTACGTAATATCCAATGCATTTAAAATTTAGTGAGAAATTATCAATTTTGCTATTGATGTTGTGCTGATATGAATTGCAAGATGCCATTACAATGACAAAAAGAAAAAAATTTAGTGATAAATAACAGTGGAGTTTATGGGTTAACCATTTAATAGATGAAACTAATTTTTTAATTAACCCTCATGCCTTCCAAGCGAAAATAATAACATGTTGTTTCAAGACAATTTGGATCTCGACTTAATTAATGAAAAACATAGATGGATATACAATTTGTTTGATTTATCGTAAAAGTTGTATTGAAAAAACATGGTTTTACTCGTCACAATACCTCTTAAAAATAGCAACGAAATTATTTTGTTGGTGGTAATGTCACAAAAGCATTATATATATATATATTGATTAACAACTTTTGTATCAATTCATGTTTGATAAATTCAGTTACTTGTACAGATTTTTTTTTTACCAAAATCAAAAAGTATTTGAATAAATTTGTAACAAAAATGCTCAAGCAAGTCTGAACTAATTTTAAACATAAAATACTGATTTCAGTCTGGAATTCAGTAAGAACTTTGATACAACATCGTGCACTTGATGAATTAATATCTAAAATAAAAATAAGCAAGGCTTTGTCAAAAATTTATCAAAGTATGTGACAGCAGAATGCAAATGAGGGGCTTGAAATCAGATGAAAGGAAATCAAAATGACACCCATAATATGGTAAAAGGTGCATAAAACCTGTTTTTGTCAGTTGAGTTTGATACAGTTTAACCTTTTAAATGATGCACTATGATTGAAAGGTAAACTAAATTTTGAACACAAAATCTATAACAGGAAAAAAATTAGAAAAAAAAATTTTTTTTGTAAGATTTTTAGCATGTTTCAAAAATGGAACATTGGCGGGTACCATTTAGTTTTTTCACATGTTTTTTGAGAATACGACCAATGACATTTTAATTCGAAAATCAGTTTTTATATACATTTTTAAGAAGACATCCTAACCAGAGGTGTCATTAATCATTTCCCAACGGGGTTTCATTATTCAACCCCGCCCCCTGTTGTAGGGGGGGGGGGCATGATACCTGACAAACAATTGAAATGGGGAAAAAAACTAAAAATTTGCATGTGAACCAGAAAAATCTATAATTTTTCTCCCGCAGAGTTTTTTAAATGTATCCCGATGGGGGGGGGGGGCAGGTTCCCCGATGGGTGTCCCTTGTTGGCACCACATCTAAAGTAAACTTTTAAATATAATTCCAAAATAAAACAGATTAAGTTGAAAACTTATAAACAGGATATTTCAGAAAATTACAACCACTTATTAGAAACAATAAAGGAAAACATCAATAGTACAATGAAATAGACAAATAACCTTCGTATCAAAATTCTCAAAGCTAATAGTATAATAAAGCAAAGATAAAAAACATAGAAAAATACAGATTTACCAAAATTTTTTAAAATGAGAAATAAAGACAAAATATATTATTGTTTTTTCTTGTATGTGTTCTTTTATGTCCTAAACTATTTTTATTGTCCTTGTATAGCTAGGAAAACATTTCTCAAGCAATCTTTTTTCGCATTCGAGGTATTTTTTCGTTGTTCTCTGACATACAAGAGGTATCTCATCATCATCTATGCTTGCAGAAATTTCGATTTTGCCACAAACATCTAGTGGTAGAACAGACTGAAAAGTATCTTCATCAATATCTTCCTCATCAGTCAAACACCAACTTTCTTCTAGGGGAAACTGACAAATATTAATAGGTTCTTCATCATCTGATTGTGCATAAAAATATTCCAAAGCCTCTTCTACAGTCCGGAATGGCTTTGAATGCGACATCTTATCAGTGTAATGCATATTCACTAAATGACAAAACACAAAATTAATATAAGACCATATTGTGTGACGTTCCTTTCCAAATAAGACACACACTTCATCTAATGAACATAGTAGTTTTGCTGCAGCTGAGAAAAATTCACTTGAGATTGTACAGAAACGGTTGAAGGGGGGAGCTTAAGAGGGGAAGCCGAAACGAAAGTCAAGTCATAAATATTTTCTTCCGACACATACTATAAATTCTTAGCGTTCAGAAATCTTTTCCCACTCTTCTGTGAACTGTAAACATAATAACTGCATTGTGTGAAAAAGTATACCTTTACACGCCAATGTTCCATTTTTGGAACATTGAAATTTCAAACCAATAGCAAAAAAGATATTTTTTAATTACTTTTACCAAATAATAAAAATATTTCTTAAATTTTTAATTTTACTCGATCAAAAGTAGAAAAAATGCATAATTTAGAATTTTTTCTCATAGAGACTATTTGCTTTAGCAACAGTACTGCAATTTAGAAAAATTAATCAATATTTTTTGTCTTCAAAATAATTTTTACAAAACAATATGAATAAAATTGAATTTTTCAGAAAATTTCAAAAGTGATGTTCCAATATTGGAACATTGGCATGTAAAAGGTTAATGTAGTTTTAAAATAAAATCCAAAATTATGAGTTCTAATATTTTGATCAATTTTTCACATTTTAAATGTCCGTGATTTTATTATCCCCTCCCCATTAATCCTATGTTGTGGCCCGCATGAAATAGTTGTCATATGTATGAGGCCCGGGGGGGGGGAGTTAAGTACCCCTGCTCTAACATTTTTGTAGTTCAACCTGATATTTTTATTCATAAACAGATTTCACAAGCACATCTTTCGCCTATTTAACTTATTAAAATTTTAAAATGAGAACATTTATTATATTATATTATAGAATAAAGGCAAATGTGTGAAAATCACTGCAGTAGTTTATTTTGCATCTTTAATGTCATGAATAATTAAGTGCACTTAAAATTTATAGCTCTCACTATTATGAATTTTCATAGATAAAAACCCAGACTCCCAAGAGAAAATTATCTGATACATAATTTTCTAAAATGTTATTTAATGAATATTGTCTTTAAATACATGTCGTCAAACAGTGATTATGAAGAGCTCAAAATTATGCACTAGTATAAAAAATATTTTACAGACATATAATCATTAAGCAATAATTATTTAACTATATTTATGTAATATGTTCTTACTATATTTGATAAATAGTGTTTCTTCATTTCCAAACTATCAGTTGCATATCCAGCCAGGCAGAATTGTAGTCTTCTAGCTTTGAAGTAATTTGCAACTTCATCTTTAAAAAAAAACACTGTATTTATTAAATAAATAATCATCTTAATCTTTGTGATTTTAATATAAAGTATAATCTAGTCACAATGTATACAGATGTTTAAAAATAGTTCAGTGAATATGGCTATAAAACAAAAGAAAAAATTATTAAAAATATATATATACAGTCGAACCTCTATATTACGAATTTTTCTATATAGTGAACTTTTTCCTGGAACCAAGAACATTTCAGATTTTCTTTGTAAAATAACCTCCCAACAATGAAGTGCATTTTCTATATAACGAACTTTTTTCCCCTGTGATTCAATTTTTTCTCTCCCAATTTTAAAGTATTTCTGGACATTTCTTTTTCTCTCTTTTAACATATTTTATGGTAGTCATAAATCTTGAACTGGTTTTATTAGGTGCCTAACTTGCCTAGAGCAATATAATTCTGGGCATTTTATCCAAGAAGTACAAACTTTAACTGGAAACATCTTTGATATCCCCTTTCACCCTTGTGTCCTTGAGCTAGTCTCCACTCATTTGTAGTGTTGATCAGACGCACTGGTAACTTAAAAATGTCAAAATATAAGTGCTTGAGCATCATAGAAAAAAATTTAATTCTTCAGGAAGTGAATAAAGGTCAAGAAACTTTTTGTGCAGTTTTTCTTTTTTTTTTATAGGTAAGATAAATAAAATAAATATGTATTAAATTACAAAAAAGTGTGAATAACTACTTTTTTTAATTTATAGCATTTATGAATTTAAAATTTGTTTTATGTGGTTTATAAAAAAGATGAACCTCTATCTAATGAACTTTTTTTGGAGATATAACTTCGTTATATAGAGGTCCGACTGTATATGCATAACTAATTTGATATTTCTTCATTCTATTACTGCTAAAAGACAATTTTTTTTCACTGGCTTGAAAATGTTTCAGAAAAATTATAAAACTTTTTAAACTGCACTTATAGTTATCCTTTTAATAATTGACTAAGCAGGAATTATTTGTGTAAAAATTTGACAATTAATATGAATATCAACAGAAATTAATGAGGTTAAAAATCTGTAACTTTTAAAATAAAATATCTTCATTTAAACTTGAATCATCTGGCTAAGAATGTTAATATTAGATCATTGTTCATATAATTTTGAAAATCATAACAGTTTTCCACAATTGTTATAAATAATAATAAAAATGAATAAGTTTAAAGTGAGAGTTATAGTTTTACGAAAGCCTGAACAAAACATGAAGCACATCTTCAGACAGAAAATTTGCAACACCATAATTCATACATTTGCTTATAAAAAAATAGTGTTTTTAAAGTATTCCATAAGTAATTCATTTTTTCTTTTAACATGTAAGAAAAATAGCCCTTTTAGCATTATGGTATAGGAGGAAAAATTCAAAACACATTTTATACTAGAAAAAATGAGAAGTATGATAAAATAAGGGGTTCTCTGCAGCAGTGTTCCCAACCTTTTTATCACTGTGGACCGATCAACATTTGATAATTTTAACATGGCTCACTGGGGGGAGAGGATTGTTTAGATTGATTTAATAATTTTAATTAATGCCCTTATAATAAAAGTGATTTAACATGGAATAAAAAGTGGCTTCTATGGAAAGTCATACAAAACCAAAGAAAAATACACATAAAATAAAATGGGGAATAAATTAATGTTCCTGTGCGGCCTGGTACTATTTGATCCGGGGGTTGGGAACCATTGCTCTGTAGGACAGTAAAGCCAGAATATAATATTAATACTAGATTAGTTTTCTATCTGAAAAATCATTCTGTACTATTCTATGAACAAAAATAATCTTCACATAAACTTTTCATAAATAAATCTCTGAATTTGTTAAGAAATAAAATTTATAAATAATAAAACTTTCAAACCTACCAGTATCATACATGTCAAATACACGACAAAACATTCCATCTCCAATCAATGCTTTTAAAGAATTTAAAGCTAAATATTGAAGATAAGAAGCATCCTTTGGACATAAAAACCAACCGGTTAGAGTCGGTGGTATATCTTCCCACTGATTTAAACGTTTTCTTAAGTAAGAATAGTCCAGACCATCAGTATTGTTAGCAAGAAGAGTCTATTTAACATTGAAATTTGATTATAATGGTAAGTATTAAAAAAAGATAAACAATGTTAATTTGATTTTAAAAAGTTTCAAATATCTTAGGTATGAAAAATGTTTAGTTTAGTTAAAAAATCACTTATAAACTTAGTAACTTTTATTCATATAATTGTATAAGAAAAGACAGTTTACTAGTGAATGTAGGAAATTTTATAGATACATTTTTGAAATATCAGTATTCTCATTTCAAACATATAAAATAATAAAGTTTTAGGAAAAAATTTGATAGAAATACAGTTAATTGTGAAAAAAAGAAAAATTAAATTAATAACATAAGATTAGCAAGCCAAATACAAAAATAGGAATTAAAATATACTGCACTTTATTAGAATTCAGGATACTTTACTTAGTCTTTAAACAACCTTAAAATAATTTCTGTGTACACTGTAATAGTCTTTTATTAACTAAATTGAGTTGATATAAGATACTATAAGTATGATAATTTTTCACATTAAATGGAAAAAAAAATTATCATAGTTTTTTTAAAAAGAATTCAAGTTTTATCCCCCTTACCTTTATTTTTAGATGAATAATTTTAATAAAAATTGATTTTTTTTTTGTTATAATAGTTTATACACTTTAAACAAAACTCCCACTTTACACACAGTGAGAAAAACTTTTTAAAAAACACCTGTAAAAAATTCATTATCTTGACAGTTACATAATTTTACCATAAATAAAAGCTTGTTTTTTAAAAATATTTTTACTTTTAATTTATTTTTTTAATTTTTTAGTTATCTCTGGACAGTCTGTTCATCTCATTAACGCATTGTTGTTTGCCGGTTAATTTCGAACAGTCTAGCTAAATGAATTCTCACAAAAAGAGTATTAGACGAAAAACACGAATTTTTTTTTTAAATCCGTAATTTTTAAGCAATTTTTTTCAATCTTCATACAGATCTGATTATATTGTTCTACACACAAAAAAAAGTTTTGTGAGATTATCTTCATAAATGACGAAATTATTAAAAGTTTAATTAAAATGTTGAGTATTTTTTGAAAAATTGTAAAAAAAAAAAATATTTTCAGCATTTTTATTCTTTAAATGACTGATTCTAAAAGAGCAAAGCTTGAGCTGTTTTAGTACGGAATGTTGATTCATTTAAACGAAAAAAATTCATGCGCAACGATTTAGACATCATTTTCATAAAAACTCAACAATTTTGACTCATTTTTAAAAAAATACAATATTATTATTTTGTAAAAAAAAATATTCTGTTTTATGGCAAAATAAATTATTTTTCCGATTCTGTAATTATTTTTTGCCTGTGTTTCATAGAAAAATTAGATCGCTGTTTTAAAAATGTCAAAACTCCAAACAAATTTTCCCCGTCATTGTTCTTCATTTTGCATCGCCGAGCACAGCAGACTAAATAGCCCACACGGGCAAAACAATTATGCATTTTAAAGTTTTTAACTAATTGCAATATTGAAATATAAATGGTCAAAACATGCATTGTCATCCAAACTAAATGTGTATACAAAATTCCAGTTCAATCGGTTGATGATATCAGCTTCAAAATGGAGCTGCAAGATTCTGCCCGAATATATTACATTGCAAGTTAAATAAAAGCTTGTAAAAATAGTGAACATACAGATAAAAAAGTTGCTTTAGTGACCAATTTCATTAACTTCAAAATATTTTTGAATAACATTTTTTTTTAAATACAGTAAATAAAATGATCCCTTACGTTTTTAAAAATTTTTATTAAAACTTTATATTTACCTGTGGTGTAACATCAAATCTGTAAAGAGTTATGGCCATAATCACAGTATAATTATAACAAGCTGCTAAATTTATGTAATATTGTATTTCCCATTTTCTCATATGAGTGTTTTGAACAATAACTATTCTTGTATCATTGGCACAAGCTGTTTCAGCTCTGTAAATATAAAATTAATATTTTATGGTTAAATTTATATGTGCAGTAAGCAGATTGTTTTAATATCGTAACAAACCAGTTTTTTTACATATTTATATATGAACATACAAAACTTGAAAAAAAATTTTAATTTTCTAAATTGCATATTTATGTAATTGTATTTATTTACTAAAATGCAAAAAAGAGTGGTTACAGTGGTTGATAAAATATTTCTCTTTTTGAACTATTAGACTTGAAATTTGGCAAGAATATTTATTTTTTTTAGTGGAGATCCACTAAAAATGGGTTTTACAGAAATCTACTTGGGAATGGAAATGAAATTCTACTTCAATTATAGAAATTCATCCTTTTTAAATCAGTAAGGATTCTGAGGGTTATCAGAATTTTCCAATACAATCAAACATTTAACAGTAGATATCAAGTTTATATGTATTCATGCAACATCGTGAAATACCTAGCGAAGCGGGCAGGTAACACAAAAATAAAAGGATCATCAAAACCCCTCTTTTGGGCTACAATACAGTATTCCACATAGTAGGGAATAAAATATGTAATTATTTTAATTAAAATGTTACAGATAAATAATAGGAATGATGCCTTTTAATAATCTTGATTTATCCCTACCTCTTCCTCAAGTTTACAGTAAATTAAAATGACAATTCTTTGCTCTAACAATCCTGATAGGAAAATATAAAAATAACTGTTATGAATACATTCATACTATACAGATGATAGCGCATGTTATAAAAATATAAGTATATTTTCTTACTATATAAGTTTATGTGCTTACGAACCCATAGATTGCGGGTTCTAATTCAGCACATCGGTGATTTTGGCTGAAAAGAAAAACACAAAAACCTTCTGATGTGTCATGGAGCCATCTACCCGCAAGCAAAGTCGTCGGACTCACTTGACGCAATAGTAACAACTCCCACACTCGCCATAACAGCAAAAATATCTCATTCGTTCGCCTATCCACCGACTCACTGGTGGGGGAGTATTGTGGCGATGTCTAAGTAATCCAGTATCAGCCTACAGACAGGAGTGATCATGTTACTGGGCTATGGATCAGGAGATCGCGAGTTCTAATCCTCCACAGATACCTATTCAAACACATGCACCAATTACTATTATAACATATATTATCAGAAAAATTTATTCCTCAACTTACTTCTTTTGACAATAATCATGAGAAAGTTTTAATGAGTTTTTAGACCTTGTAGGAGAGGCAAAAGAATTTTTGAAATAATCATCGGCACAACAAAATGCAGCTTTTGGATATTTCACATTTATCATTTCGCTTAATGTAGCTTTACCGGTACCTGGTGGGCCACGGATCAAAAACATAACTTTAGCATGTTCTTGAATGTAAGAAACGGTTTCTTTATTGATGAGAAATTGATAGTCAAAAACAGCATCTTTATCTACATCAGAGCCAAGCTTGAATTTGTTTCTAGCTGCGGTTATTTTCTTCAAACTTTCAGGGCTTAAATTCAGATTTTCTTCTGATGAATTGCTTGCCATTTTGAATTAATTGTCCTGAAAGACACTAAAAATAAATCTTAACATATTTTCGAAAAGAAAAATTTTTAAATAATTAATGTGTACTTTTAACATGAAATAAATGCACAGTTATGTTCCAGAAAGTTAAAATGGTTATCAAAATAAAAAAATAGAATTATTTAATACATATTACATTTTAAGAAAATATGTAAAAAATTGGGTCCTTACATACAATCTCAACAATCCCTATGTTAAAAATAACTCACCAAGTTGACAACCCTGATTTCACTGTCATAAGCACTGAATTGGTAACCATTGGCTTCGCCTCAAATAATGTTGCCAGTATGACTGGGATAATAGGCAAGTACCAAAAATGGATAGTTTGCATACGAATAACAAAACCTTTTTACATTTGAATGCAAGTATGTATGCATTAAGAGTCAGCTCACCTACATCAATAAAACCATAAGTAGAATTCTACTCGCAAAATAAGACTGTATCATCAAAGTTTTAAGTATCTTTCTTTATAAAACCATATGTATACAGTAAAAAGAAGAAAAAGTCTTACAACTTTTACAATTCTCATTACTGTTGAAAAAATTGGTATCATTATGACATAAAGGGAACTGAATTACTATGTTAATGGATTCATACAAGACTTTCCAAAATGTGCATTGCAGCATTTGTGCACACATCTTTGTAGGGCGCCTTAAGAAATACTGCGAAAACTATAATTTAGAAACCATTGGATAGATAAAAAAAACTTATTGAAAGAACGTCCAATAAGTTTATTTTAAGAATTTTCAATGCCAATTTTTTAATGTGTTTCATTTCTAATCACAGAGTTAATCTGACACATTTTATAAAATTCTGATAAAAAGTTTTGGAATAGTGGGATTTCCCCAATGTTAGATTAGCATTTCACATATCTGATGATAAAAAATTTCCTATTTCACACTTCTCAAAATTTTACACCAAACACAAATGAAACAAATATTTTTTTTTTATTTTTAAAAATATATAAAAAATATTAGAAATGTAGTAACACAAATAAGTATTGCATTTTCCTGTATGTAATCTGCAGCAGTGAATTATCTGCAAAGTCGTTCTTTCAAGTGCGAAAATAAAAACATCGCATAATCCACGGCAATTTTTTTGGCAAATAATCCAAAATATATACTACCGATAATGTAATGTCAGAAAAAAATACACATTATGATTAAAATTATAAGTAATAATTGTAGAGAATTTTTTTTTTGTAAAATTCTTTTCTCCATCGGACACCTATTGTTAGGTACCATAATTTCGAAACATTCGATTTTAATATCTGTTAATTCTGACGTCTAAAGGCTATAATTTCTTTGTCAGTCATGCAGGAATTAGTTGCAGATGTGGATTTCAGGGCATTTTTAACATTCTCTCACTGGGATGTGTTTCATGGAGTCCACAATTAAAAGCTTTGGGTAACATTTTTCAAAATTAACCTTTTTATTTTCCACTCCACAATTGAATATTTGATTCATCAACATTAAACAATCTTGCTCTTTCCGATTTCCTACTTCTGTAGCCTTTTCCATAATGTTTAGTTCAAAATCAGCTGTGTAATTTATACGCTTCTGCTTCAAACATGACAATATATGAGCTTGAATATTTTCAAGATCAAACAGCTCAGGTCAAGACAGAATGCGAAATGACACCAGCGACTAGCAACTGTAATATTTTTGCAAGGAACCAAATTTGTTCTTGAACGTAATTGGACAAAACTGATTGTAGCAAAAATATGTCGGCCGAGTTGAAAAAGCTCTTTCAGCATTATTTGTTATTTATTTTATAAAACATAAATGGTATTTAATTCAAAACTTTATTGTACATGTTTCTGAAGGAGAATGTTTTCTATCATATTATCCATGGAAGCATATAATACACACAAGGAAATTTGAAACTTTAACACACAATCTGTGCATTATATACAGGAAAATACGGTAGTAAAATGCAGCTAAGAAAAATATGTGAATCATAATACATCAAAATATTTAGATATTTATATTACTTGTCATAAAACACTTTGAATTCAAAGCTTCCTGCAAAAGTTCAGGAAATATTCAAGATAAAATTTATGGATGGAAAGTACTCAAATGTTACGAGGCCATACTAATTTTAAAATTCATACTTGGTTTTTACGTATTATACCCTAATCCAATTTTGTAAAATAAAATAAATGTCTTCAAAGACCACAATATGCAGCCAATAGTGTAAAACACCATTCCAAGGCATGTTCAAACACAGTAAGAATAATAATGATGACAAAATTTTGGAATGCTTTTTGAAATGGTGATGTCTTTTGATTTGACAAAATCAGATGGAAAGGGGGGGGGTATTAATACTTAACCCAATTTATATATCAATTTATTGCATGTTATTTAGTAACAGGAAAAATGGGTACTTATGTATTATCACAATCATATTTTCGACATTGTATGAAACGAAGCACATGATTGCCAGTTCAGTATGCACAACCCATGCAAAATCTGGGTGGCCAACTTGACGAGTTATCTTGAACTTTGGTGCAGTTGCAATAGTACGCAAGTACTGAAATATGTTATGAATCATTTGTGCAAAGAAGTTTAAATTATGGTTACTTAATACTGTTTTCTGACATCTCTATAACTAATGATATGATTAATAAATTTTGATCATAGGCTACATAGTCCACATTCTCTAGATAATTCTTTACAAAAATCCATGTTGATAATGCATTTTTTAAACATTTAATTTGTTACAATAATTTATATTACTTTTAATAATTCTTATATATAAACATTATAATTTAGTTTCCTTTGAACCATTAATATTGATACCAATTTTGTCCCATGGCCATTACAACTGCAAAAATGATTATGGTACTTATTGGCTGTAGGGACCATGAGTTTGGCGACTGCTTTTCTGAGTTATCACAGACAATGGTGATATCATCTAGTAAGATGCACTTACTACAAACACAATGCAGCAGTGTGGCATGCTTTTTACCTGTTGCCATCATGTATGGCTTCATGGTTCCCATAATCGATAAGTACTAATTTGTATATTTATTGCGTTAAAAATGAGAAAAAAAGGAAATCAGATTCTGCTAAAAGAATGTAAGCAACCGTTGACAGAATGTGTGAGTTTTATAAAGTCATTTTAACATAAATTCACATTTGAATAAAATATGAAAATACAAATAGCATCAAATTATGGACATCTAAAATACAATTTTTTAAAATTATTATCAGAATGAATTACCTCTGGCTCCTTTTTTTTCAAGGGAGAAAACAAACCATAATTGACAAAAACCATACATTTTAAAATTTATATTTACCACATAATGTTAATCTTGCATCTTACATTTATTGCAATTTTTTTAAAAAATATATGCTTCAAAATTATGTGGCTAAAGTTACTAAAAAATACTTTGTCTCCAATAGCCAAATTTTTTGCGGATAATTTTAAATTGTTCTCTAAAATATTTAAATAATGCTCATGATTCCCATACCATCAAAAAATATAAAAATACCTAATCCTGTTATTTATTTATAGTACTGTAAATCATAAGTTTTATATAAATATTTCAAAGAACAATTTGAAATTATCCTCCAAAAATTTGGGTATTGCAGCCGACTTTATTTTTTTACAAGACAATAACCCCAAATGCATTGCTCTCAACATATGCCTCTGGTGTCTCTATAGCTATCCACAAATTTTGAAAATACCTCCTCAATCACATGATTCAAGCCCTGTAGAACATATTTGGCAAGAATTTGAAGACATGGCATATAAAAACCAAATGTAAACTAAAAATAATAATCAAAGAAGAATGTAGAAACATTGATGCAGAAATTACCAAAAAACTTATGAAATGTACACGAAGACGTTTAAAAAGTTGAACACGCTAAAAGATATCCTACTAAGTGCTAAATTAAGAAGGAAAAGAAAAATAGGACAGTTAAAATTATGTTGAGATTTTTTTAAGTGTACAAAAACTTTTGAAATGTAATTTTTCAATAGTTTTTTGTTTATTAATTTTTCAAAATAATAATGATAATAATTTTTCTATATGTTGAAAGTTGATTATGTTAAATCAATAAGAACAAGTTGAAAATATAAACAAAACTACAATTCGATAATATTAATTGGCTTAAGTGTAGTATGGGGGGGGCTTTGAATCTGGCGATTTTTATATAGATTTCATGGTGAGATAACGAATTCATTCTGGCTTACGGACACCTATCGCTAAGTGAAGTAGCTTAGCGATCGATTTAGGTCGCCAAAAGAAATTGACATCGCAAAGCCCTCCCTACACTACACTTTAACCTATTAAATTTTATAAGTCGAAAATATTACATTTTGGAGAAAACTGCAAGTGTATAAACACTTTTATGAGCCACTATTTTATTTTTCCAGTTTAGAAAATTTTTTGCCGTCATAAAATATTTTTAGTTCACTATCTCTTTCGCAAGTTTTTTAATTGGAAATGTTTTCCTTCCAGAAACTTCTCAAGGAAATCTAAAAAATTTTTCTAACACCCAAGAGGGTAGAACTATGGAAAAAAGTCAACTAATCTTTTGGTGGTGAGCAACAAATCAATTCTATCTCCACTAGTGCAAAAAAAAAGATCTCCTGCAATTGCTTTATTCGGATCTTTTAAATTCTGCATTTATGAAAATATACTGCTTTATTTATCAACGTTAACTATGTAAACAAATGTAACAAAGTACTAAGCTAATTCTAAAACCTATGATGTACAAGTATTACGATAAAAATATTAAAACAAATGTTTGATTAAAAAACATTTTAACGTTTTGCAGTTTTGTGGTCATACTTTAATTTTGACGATATATATACTTACAAAATAATCCTCCAACATTCTACGCACCAAAAAAATAAAAGTGTTGAGGTTATTCCCCGATCAATCGAAACCGAAACTTTCGAAGTTCGAAAAGCTCGAGTTGAGGAAACTCGATTTGGTTAAAGTGTACCTAGGGGGCTTGGAGAAATCAATTTTTTGGCAACAATTTCCGGTCACCAAGCAACTTTTTAATGATTTAAAAAAATTTATATATATATTTTTTGGGGATGTCTTCAGAAACAGGGGCTTTTTCAAGCTTCAGAAATACGCCAAAAACGCCAAGCAGCGCGAGTATCATTCAAATGTGGCTGCCCGTCTGTTGGATCTTCTTACGTCTGACTGCGTCACTAAGTTAGAGTAAAAGAGTTAGAAATTGTGGGCCACCACAAAAAAGAGTTCGAAATACAATTACAACTTTTAAATAGAATGCATTAAAAAATGAACTTTTAATATTTGTTTTGGGCTTATTTCAGGGTAGAAATTTTGAACTAGTTTTTGAACAATATTTTGATTTTAGTTGAAAAGATTAAGATATAAGAAACTTTTTTGTTTGTATATTAAGCGCTCAAAAACAGTTCCATTACACATACAATTCTTTTCTTTTAAAATAAAATTTCTTATTTTCTTTTGAAACAATTAGTATTTTTTTAAAAGTAAGGAGATCTCGTTATATTTAAACATGAAAAAAAAATTGTTGAAATTTATTAAAATAGTATTAAATATATAAATAAACTTAATTTTTAAAATTTCTCTCTCTTATATTTATTTATTATTACATACTCTATGTTTATATTTTCTATAAATCTATATATATATGTGTGTATATATTAAGTTTTTACATTTTATTTTTTTCAATAAAACTATTTTCTACTTATACTGTGTATTTTCATATACTGTTGTTTTGAAAATTTTTACGATTAAACATTTTTATAAATGCTTTATCCATATATATTTATATGTTAGTATTTTTAATATCTTCAAAAAACTATTTTTGACTACTCTTTATTTTAATATTAAAAATTAATATTTGATTTACACAGATATGCTAATAAAATTTTAAAAAATGAAAAACTTATTTTGACCGCAAAATTTATTTCAATAAAAAATAATTAACAAATTTTTGTTCGTTTATTTTTTTTAAAATGTTGAAGCTTTTTAGATAAAATATTAATAAAACTTTTCAACTTCTCTCAATTGTTATTTTTTCTATAATTCCCTTGAATCGAATTATGTATGCACTGCCAGTTTTCATGAGCAGCTTGACCACTAGGCTGTGGTAGCTTAATGGTCAAGGTCACCCGCTCGTAGTTGGCGGATCATGAGTTTGAGCCTGGTACCGCTGAAGACCCGCCGTGCAAAGGAGGCCGATGCACGTTAAATATGTCGAGGGGTCCAATTCCTCCCATTGGTGTGGTGTGGATGTTAGAAGAAGCGGGTGACAGCTGAGGTATCGTCCTCAAAACATGACCATGGTTCAAAATTATGAGGATCTTCATCAATAGCGTTCGTGCAGCTTTATAGTGCGATGTAAATATAACTCTCTCTCTTACTTTCTTAAATAATGTTATCAACAATTTTTACATTTGTTTTAATTTAAAATTTATTGTTTGATATTTAATTATTGGAAATGCTATCTCTACACATTTTTAAGAGGAAGAGGATGACGGAAGATGGTACATTATTCCCTAACTGCCACACCACATTCACAATAAAGTGATAAGAGTCAAAATTAAATGTTATCATCCTTTGCATTCGGTTTTTCAAAATGTATTTATACAAATACAAAAGTAGCTTTAATGTTATTCTTAAAAATGCAGCTATCTTTCCAATATAAAATTTGGGAATATTTCTAAAAAATTCTAAATTCATTTTTTTTTCAAAAACTGCCGCAAAAAATATGCGTTCGTGTTTTATATGTTTTCTCAAATTTTATTTTTAAAATTAATGGGGCTTTGTAGTTTTTATTATTTAAATACATTAAAAAAATTTTATTTCATTTTTAGTTAATAAACTATGTATAGTTTGAAAATAATTCATTTTTTATGAGTATTGCTGGCTGCGAAAGCTGCATAAAAATTCAAATTTGCAATAATTATCAATTGTCAATTTAATCGATATTGTCAAATTTACTTCATTATTGAATTTTTTATGTAGGAATAATTGTGCTTCAGAATGAGGAAAACTTGCCGTCAGAGCTTGCTACAAGAAAGAAAGAAAATTTTTACTACCACTTTGGAATACTTATTATCAACAAGAAAATTGAATGCAAATGTTATTGTATTTCATTACTTCGACATTTTCAAATGAAGATGACTATAAAAAAGGAAATATATGAATTAATGAAGATAGATATCTTGACTTTATAATTTCAGACAAAACTTTAATTTCAATCCAGATAGTAAAGAATATTTTAATTAAAGTGCAATTCTCAATGGGTTTTTTTTTATATATATCAAACATAAATCCATTTATTTTGTTAAATAGATTTATAGTGTAAGTATAGCAATTTTTTGTGTATCTGAATACAACTTATTGGGATTCCTCATTAACTTCAAATATAAGAGAATGTATTCATTACAAGTAATTCTTAGCAGTGGCGCGTACACACACACACAAGGGGAGGGTTTGAGAGTTCGATCCCCCTCCTTAAACCAAGTTTTTAATTTTCGCCATAGAGCTTATGCCTTCGCGCTTAGGTCTACGTGTTTTTTACCCCTCTCCCCCAAAAAAAGAGGTATGTGCACGCCACTGATTCTTAGACTGAATTATAAAACGAGTTTAAAAGTATTATATATTTTTTTTTCAACATCGTATAAATATTCAGAAAGAATTCAATTACTCCTTTCAACAGAAAAAAAAATTAGATTTTCACGTAAAAAAAATTAAATTTATACTTTAATTTTAGTTTTTTAAATGTATCGTTTATGTATTCCCTTTCCCATAAATTTCAAAAATTTTGCTAAAAAGTTAAAAGAAATGTACACAATGGCGCTGTGACGTCGTCACAATGGAGAAAGCGCCTCTATTCATAAACATTTCCACAGCTGGAGAAAACTGTTTTTAGCTGCATTGTGTTGTATCAGACAGCTGGACCGTCGGCGTCGGTGTGTCTGGGGGACCCAATGGACTAGGCATCGCTGCAGTATTTCTATTCATGGGCAGTGATTGTACGTCTTGAATGCTGGCGCCTCTGCAGGCGGCGGCGAGGTGTTTGAAGTGCCAGATGTCAGCCGGGCCCTTGTCGCCGGGAACCTTTGAGAGGGACCGGACTTTTGTCATCTCTGCACGAATGGATGACGTGCAAGACCGTTGGTGCCGGGTGCAAAACCCTGAGGTCGGCCAATGGGGATTGATGAGGGGCGTGGAGTGAACCCTCCCCTACAGTTAAAAGAGTGGACTTGAGAGAAAGAGGGAGGACTGAGGAACGAACTGCTGGAGACTCTGGATGAACTGCTGAGGACGCCTGATGAACTTCTGACTGCTGGAGGGACTTCGACGATGGATTCCGAGAGAGAAGTCTGCTGACGGAGAAAAAAGCCGGATAGACTCCTGAAAGACTCCTGATGAACTGCTGAGAGACTCGTGATAGACTCCCACGAGAGATTCCTGGAATTGAACCCTGCGGACGAAGGAAGAGACTCCGGACAGACTCCTACGAGAGATACCCAAGAGAGAGGCCTGCTGACGAAGGAAGGAGCAAAGAGACTCCGAAAAGACGGCTGATAGAATACAACGAGAGATTCTCTAATAATTAGCTTAACGTACATGTTCAATGTGGTGCCACTACGTTACAGCTAATTAAATTGGTGGCAGAGGTGGATCGGCATTTAGCTAATTAATTAAATGCCCGAATCCTATTTTTATTTAAATTAACTTTTGAAAAAAAAAGAAATAACAAAGAGAGAAAATGCAGCCGTGTGTGCGAGAAAATAAAAGAACTTTAAACAACGCAAAGTTCTCCTGAGTTCTGTGGTGTCTCCTCCTTATCGTTAAAGTGTGTTCCTGTTGCTGGAAAATTTCCGGAGAGCTGCTGTCCATTTTACTGTATATGAATCGTGTTGGGTGAATCAACGAAAGAAACAAGTGGAGGAAAGCGAAAACAGACCCTGATTTCGTCGGCTGATTTTGAACGAAGTCAAGGGTATTCAGCGTGATATTCCCGACCAGGTGTGCTGTGAATTCCGTCCAGGTGTGCCATAGATTTTGGCAGTGATTCGAAACAGAAAGGTGAGTCTTTTCTTTGAGATTATACTCGGGCAGCAATTGTTATTATTATTGTTATGATTAATGTATGTAAAATTTTGGTAGTAAATAATTTACGTACTAAGTAAAGTTAGCAAACACTAGAAAGAGAGACTAGAAAGATTTTTAAAGTTTGTATGATGTATAAATGTCGATTTATTAGTATTGTTGTTTGTGAAATGTAGTTAAGTATATAGTAGTTATACTTGTTTCGTTGGTACAGTTACTGTGCAGAGTACTGTATTGTTTTTAAGATTGCGCACATTTGTGAAACATAGTTAAGTATACAGTAGTTATACTTGTTTCGGGGTACAGTTACTGTGTAGAGTACTGTATTGCTTTTAAGATTTGTGCGTTTTTGTGAAACATAGTTAAGTATACAGTAGTTATACTTGTTTCGTGGTACAGTTACTGTGCAGAGTACTGTATTGTTTTTAAGATTTGAGCACATTTGTGAAATATAGTTAAGTATACAGTAGTTATACTTGTTCATTGTTTCAGTTACTGTGGAGAGTACTGCTTTGTTTTTAGGATTTTGTGAATTATAGTTAAGTCTAGGTCTAGTGATTTCTAGTGTGCGTTGAGTTTTTGTATAATTTTTGTGACAATTAAGCTTAATTTGGTTTTGTGTGTATTAGTGCATCATGTCGTACTTATTAAGGCAAAGAAAAGACGTATTAGTAGAAATGGCAAAGAAATGGAGTCGAAGCCGATAATACTTTACTTAAGATAGAAATTAAGAATAGAATTTGTCAGATGAATACTATAATGAAGAATTAGCTAATTGTTTGTTAGAGGGTATTTGGAAGAAAAACGGGAACATGAAAATAAGGAAAGGAACTTGGCGTGACACCCCACACAATCGATGACCTCTCTTTAAAACTGCCATGTCTTCATTTTTAAGGAGTTGGGAAGATCACTGACGGCAATCTATTTTAGACACATTTTTGACCATTGGTTTTGACCTTGCCATTTCCACACCCTACTGCTTTATATTTTCTCATTTTTGCCTGTCTCTCTTTCGAAGAGAGACAAACTATTTTACAAACTATAAATCCAGCTACATTCTGTCAGATAAGGATTCATTCTTGTCAATGCTCAAAATACTATGAATAGCCGTTGGGGAGGGGTTAAACAATTAGCTGCCTCTATGAACACTTTCCTTCCCCTTTGGTGGAAGAAACGTCCCAACATCTCAAACGGGTACTGTGTCGTATTATGCAGAATTTGACCCCTAGGATAAAACGACCCTTCTCTATTGTTCAAGAAAAAGCTGCTCGCCGCGAAAGTTTTAATTTGGCCTCTCTTTTTCTTCTCTGATAAGGATCTCTTGCTGACCGTTCCATCCGTTCACTGCATGCATTTTCCTTCCGACAAACAACAACCTTTGCAGCTGGCATATAATAAAATTAAAAAAAAAAAGCCATGTCCGTTTTTTTCCTCCCCCTCCCGGAAGAGAGTGTTGAATGATTCACTTTTGCGAGTTCTGGGTATATTTGTTTAGATTTTCAAATGACTTAAATAAAGAATTGGCTGATCTTAAGGCTAGCACTTCATTTAAGTGCCCATGCAAGAGTTAACAATATTTCAGTAATTCAACCAACTTCAACTGCAATTAAAGACAAAATTACAATTTATTTAGTCTGAATATCGATGTAAAAATCAAAACAAAATTTGCATACTTTCTATGGAAAGATATTTAAATTTATGTGTTCCATAACCCCCAATTTTCTATAAAGAGTTATTGCATATTTAAAAATATTATACAAATATCAAAAACTCAGAATTGAATTTTAAAAATATTTTAATACTACTAAATGCTGAAAATTATACTAACTGTGAAATTTTGAATGTGAAAAAATAATATTTTAGAAATCACTTTTCTCTTTACAAAACAAAAATAAACGTTTTAATCAATACGATTTAGATTTTTTCAGAGATCATAGTCAATCTTCAAAAAATTCTAACATTAGAGATTTAGATTTGGTTATAGACTAGAGCCAATAAAAATATGATTAACATGATAATTTTGTGGATAGCATGCAAAAATGAGAAAAATTTATAAAATTAATATACTTAACAGACCAATCATGCATTTCTCTAAATTTGTAAAAAATAAAAACTAACTAGATTTTTTATTTCTCATACAAATTTTTTTTTTTGTCATTTTACTGTAGTTTTTACCTCAAGCAGTAAAATTCAATAAAATTTGAATTTCTTTTTTGTTTGATTATTACTGCTTAGTTAGAAATATCAGCAAAATTTCAATTTTATTAGCAAAAAAATATTTATCTATTTAAATCCTTAGTATCCCTGTCATTTTAAAAAGTAAAATCATTTTTAGGATTTAAGAAGATAGTCAAATCTTCAAAGCCCTTATCTAGAATGAAATTTAAATATTGATTAGCATAATTAATTGGAATTTATTAACATTATAATCTATTGCTTACTATTCCGGAGTTCAATGAAATGATTTTATACTCCTTAGTACAATGTCCTGTAAAGCTAAATAGTTTTCTAATGGAAAATGCACCTTTTTCCGATTGCGGAAATAATACCTATAATGAAAGAGAAGAAGTAACTATTTAATAGAACATCAGATTCGCCATTAAAATCTAAGTTTACACAAGAACAGCTCCTAAATTTTAGGATGCAAATTCATGCAAAATACATGGGATTTGTTTCACAGTTTAAACATTTTAATGCCCTTCAGAACTATGCATTTAAATGGAAAAACATTTTTGAATGTATCTGCGGGAAAAAAACGAACAAAATATAAGGGGAAAAAATGAAACACTGAGAGAGAATATGAAATGCGATTGCAGATGATTTCAATAGATCTAGACTTTAACAGTTTGTATAACAAGCACATATTCTAGTGATGGGTGGCTTGGAGGCTGGAAGGCTTAGATGCTGATCGGGTTTTAAGATGGTCCCTAAGACACATGCAATTTGTGTGTATTCCCCTTGTTTCTTGTTGACAGGATGTTGTCGCATTCCTTAGTTGAGGGGGTCACAACGGCTGGTCAGCAAAGTTGAATGAACTCATAATTTGGAAGAGTCGTCGCGAAATTTGTGACTCTGCGCTTGGTTCCTGACCAATGGTTAGGCAGGACCAAAGTGCGTGCGGATGAAAAAGGGGTAATTTGCCTCCACTTAAAAGGAGGAACCGGGACATTTCTCGGCAGATATTACGCAGATTTTACACAGATTTACAGAGATTTAGAGAGAGATTTTACAGATTAGCAGAAGACCGATTACCATGATTTCAGATTAAGAGAGTTGAATTTAGGCCGTCCAAGTACCACCCAGCTCCATGCCTCCGTTTCAGATAAGTGGAATGTTGCTGTATTCTTATTCTAAAAATTGAATAGTGTAATTATTTTAACTTAGTAATGTTTTAAACATAATAAACGAATTTAATTTCATTGTTTTATTAATTGAGTTTTAAAGTACTAACCACTAATATGATGCAGACATAAGTGAAATTAATCGAACCTGCGTAAGACATAATATGTTAAATTAATGAAGTAATTGTAGCGCTGCATCATCTGGTGCCAAGTGACCAGGATTCGAGGAAATTTTTTTTTTCACCTCTTTCGTTCACGCGTGAATTTTTTAGATGAATTTGGGCAATCGCTAATGTGTTGTGTTCGAATGTATAATAAATTTAAGATTGTTGTAATGTTGAATACATTGGCGTTAACTTTTAAAGCAAATTATTTTTTTTCCTCGCAAGTATAATTTTTATTTTCCTCGGCAGATGAAAGGTTGGAAACATTTTGTATCAATGAGAATTAATTGTATTTTATTATGTTGGTATTGTATAAATATCAATATTATATACATTGATGTTTTTTTTTTAAATTTGTTTTTGTCACTCATATGCTTTTGCATGTATGTTATTTCAAAATATATACTGTGGACACAAGGTACATGTCTACAATAAGTCAGGAAATATAGAGAAAGGTCTCTTGTATAACTCATAAATCAGTGAATTACTATTTTAGCTATGTGTGTAGTCCCACACATGCTCCATGTGTTTTTTTTAGTATGCTCATTCTACGTATTTTGTTATTGTGTTTCATTTATACATTATCTCTTGTGAATTTCATTGTTGCTTAGAAGTATTAAATTTTGAGCTATTAAACGTTGGTTTTATCATGTTATTATAATCAAATATATGTTTTTCTTGTTTCTTGCAACCTACTTATTGAATACTTATTGTGGATGTATTATCATTTATGTTTATTTCTGAACTTTTATTGTTTTCGCCAGTACCTTATGATAGTGTAGAAGAAAGTAGCTATTTTGCCATTATTATTCTTAATTACAATTGTGTTTTATGAATTTTAATAATATTCGAGATGGTTGTTTGTTTTATTCTGTGTTGGCCATCGCACTAGTAAAATTTTATTCACACTAAAGGAATTTCTATGATATGTTTAAAGTATAGTTACTAGTATTGTGTTCTTGTACTCTCGTTTTAGAATGTTTTTGAGTAGTTGAGTTTCAATTGTCCATAAATTAGGTATTCAGTTTTTTTTTTCTTTCGGTTTTGTCGATTTACGAAATTTTTCTCTCTCCCTCCATGATGTACCACTCGGTATAAGTGTTGATTGATTAAGTGAAGTTAGTTTTGATTTCGTGTTTTTGGTTCATTATAATTTTTTTTATGAAAATTCTTGGTCATATTATTTAGTATTGAGGTAGATAAGTCTTGTGTTCATTCTGTACTTATGAAATTGTTTTGAATACTTAGTGGGTTAGAGCATGAATTTTTTTTTATAAGTTGAATTTCATTATGTGAAGAGTGTTGATTACAATTGAGTTAAGATTGTTCGTGATATATTTGAATACTGATGCGAATTATTTTCGGAAGTTATGTTTAGCGAATTGTTAAAGAGGTACAGGAAATTGTTGTCATTATGGTTGTATTAGAATCTAGCGGGTTATGTGAATTAATTACGGAAGTTATGTTTAACGAAGTGTTGGAAGAAGAGATAAGAGAATTGTTTTATGAGTTTGTGAATTAATATGATTATTCAGGTATTAGTTAAGTGATTTAGTAGAAATGATTGAGAATTAGAGTTTCAGTTGTCGAGTTAGTTCTGTTTTTGAGAGATAGTTATCTGTTTGTAGCGTTAGTTAATTGTTAGCGGATCGTATTGGTTATAAGGTTTTATGGCTATGTTGTTTGAGAGTCAGTATTCGAGTTGCCGATAGTCGATTTTGGTGAATTAGTTATAGTAATGGGAATTAATATTTTTATTGTTGAACAAAATTTTTTTTGTGTCTGGTGTTGATGACATGCGAATCGCTCTGTTCAGTGCACAATTATAGCACTCAAAGGTTAGAGTGAAGTGTTTCGTTTTTTTTTTTCTCGCCTTCTATTTTTTTTATATATAGACTTAAAATCCATTTTTATTAATGCCACAATTTTAATAATCTCGTCTACTTTTAGTAATAAATTTTTTTGTTTCTTAACCTTGGGTTTGCATCCTGATCACATGCATATTCATCGTTTTGTAATAAGGAAAATGCACGCCTAAGTTATACTATTCGTACGCAATTCTCATGGTGAATTTGTCATTCCTTTATGCTATTGGTTTTGTTGTACGTTGTATTTCAAATGCATGCTTAATTTAATTAGTACTCAAGGCTCAGGGTGAATTTATAATTCCTTATGCTCATTGACTTTGGTGTACGTTGCAATTTCTTATGTAATCATGCCATATTGTTATCATGTCGAATTTCGATGTTAGGTGATGCAATGTTGTGATGATTTTCTGTTTTTTGCATTATACTCATAAATAATAATAATTTTCTTCATCATGTCGTTCTGCGATGATCAGTGAGAAGGAGGAGTTGGCATAATTATACAAAATATCTGTTTAACTTTCATGCCAGACATCGGAAATGTTGTTTTTACCCATTTTACTATGCATATATGTCGCGCCAAAATCTGTGTCACAATCAATTTTTTAAGTATTTACTTCTTGTATCTTTATATATATATCACTTGTTTTATTTATATTACATATTAATCACTGCTGTGTTATGTACACAATTATACTGTTACAATGTTTCGTGAGTGCAATTCTTTTGTGTAAATTATGCGGTAGCCCAGATCTCATCTCAAAATTCGAATTTTATGAATTTTTTTTTCTTTACAAGACGTTCTATTGTACTACATTTGTTTGGCAGAAACGGAGGCAGGGGATGGTCGGTGTGGTATTCAAACGAAAGTCCCGGCCGTCAAGAAGTTAGTGGGGAGGGAGAAAGTGAAATGGAAAATAATGAGTTCACGTGTTGTGTGTGTAGAACATTTCCGTACTTATTATAATCTCTTTTGGGAGTATTTTTTTCATTAAGGTCGAGCTGGAATGCAACTCACGGACAACAGGAAAGGAAAATTTTCCCCTTCGCCATGGCGTCAGGATGACAGGCCAGCCACATTCATCAGGTTCGGGAGCTGTCAAGATTGACGACCTCCAACACAAGGGAGCAGAGGAGACAAACGTTTAAAGGTTCCTACAATGCCGCGAAGTCAATAAGAGAATTCAACAATATGCTACCCATTACGGCGGCTACATTCTTCCAGGGTGGTGTTTTTCACCCCTCTTCAATTCGTCAAACGACAGGACATAATTGTCGTTATTTCTTCACCTTCACAACAGACTTCCTACTGCACTTGGCACTAAAAGGCTCAATCGTCGGGATCAAGGATTCCCCTCCAGTTTTTTTTCCCTCTCCTGCAGTTGTTTTTCCAAGATTTCATCGTGTCAAGAAGATCCATTTCCGGCTCGCTGTTGGACTATTACTATTGTCATTTAATCACTCCCATTTCAGTTTTGTATGTCTACTGCAAAATATGTGTTATTTTTTTTTCTCTCTTTCCAGGTGTTTGTGAGTCTGAAAGGGGGGAGGAGTGATGGGTGGCTTGGAGGCTGGAAGGCTTAGATGCTGATCGGGTTTTAAGATGGTCCCTAAGACACATGCAATTTGTGTGTATTCCCCTTGTTTCTTGTTGACAGGATGTTGTCGCATTCCTTAGTTGAGGGGGTCACAACGGCTGGTCAGCAAAGTTGAATGAACTCATAATTTGGAAGAGTCGTCGCGAAATTTGTGACTCTGCGCTTGGTTCCTGACCAATGGTTAGGCAGGACCAAAGTGCGTGCGGATGAAAAAGGGGGTAATTTGCCTCCACTTAAAAGGAGGAACCGGGACATTTCTCGGCAGATATTACGCAGATTTTACACAGATTTACAGAGATTTAGAGAGAGATTTTACAGATTAGCAGAAGACCGATTACCATGATTTCAGATTAAGAGAGTTGAATTTAGGCCGTCCAAGTACCACCCAGCTCCATGCCTCCGTTTCAGATAAGTGGAATGTTGCTGTATTCTTATTCTAAAAATTGAATAGTGTAATTATTTTAACTTAGTAATGTTTTAAACATAATAAACGAATTTAATTTCATTGTTTTATTAATTGAGTTTTAAAGTACTAACCACTAATATGATGCAGACATAAGTGAAATTAATCGAACCTGCGTAAGACATAATATGTTAAATTAATGAAGTAATTGTAGCGCTGCATCACTAGTTACTGAATATAACACATGAGTAAGTGTTACTTAGATCACAAATTAATATTATTAGTGAGTATATATACATTATATTAAAAAAATCACAATAAAATTTTTGATGAAAAATATAGTACTTTTTAAAAAAATTGTCTTTATATGAAGTATCTATAACATGTTGATCTACTTCAAAATATTATTTTTTTAATTGCATTCTTTATAGTATTTGTGTGTGTGTGGAATGGAGCTCCCTGAAAATACCTTATAGTTCTAAGGATTACGTGAGTTTAAAAAGCTTGAATACCACTGTGGCACATAAACTGGGTCGCTAACTGGTATTATCCTAACTTGTACACAATACCACGTTATAATTAGCACTTGCAGAGTTTCACATGCTAGACCTTTGCTAAAATCAAAATTCAAATCTCAACTCAGCTGCGGCTCTTTAAAAAACAATAAAAGATACAAAAAATATTTTAATATAAAATAAAAATTAATGTTCTAATTAAACATATAGAATTATTCTTCAAAGTGCAGCTTTTTATACCCAGGAGTATATTACAGAAACCTTTCATGAAATGTAGTTTCCTAGTTTATAAAAGATAGTTGGAAAAAAAAATGCAAATGATTAAATTTAAGACATTAGATAATAAGTATTATGAAAGGTTGTAGATTTCCCTTGAATATATGGCCTGATTTAAAAATACCAAAATATTATCATATTGTAATTGCGTGACTTTTAACAAACATTTTTTTTTCATATTTGTTATTTCACTAAAGATTTAGAAATTTGCAGTGCTTTTATCTTAACACAATACAAAGTATGCGCAGTTTTAAGACACACACACGCATTCCAATGGTGAAATGAATAACAAAATGAACGACATCGAACACTTTGTGGACAGTGTGATGCTAAAAAAGCCAATGCAAAGAAAAATATTAGATTATTTTCCAAAAACTCAATAAATGTTTTGTTTTTCAAAAAACTTTAAAATTTTGTATTAAATTTAATTTAGTTCTTGTGAATGTTTTTGTTTCACTGATTTTTATGAAATACATGCATATACATTCTATGTAGATAAAATAAGCTCTAATAAACTTAATTTTGTTGATATGTTTTTTTATTTGCAATATCTCTTAACCCGAAATTTTTTTAACGAAATTCTTCGAAAAATATTTCAGTCCCTTCAGTTTCGTGTTAAATGATTTTCACTATATATGTAATAAATCATTTGTTTTTTGCTGGACTCTTCAAAACATATGTTCTCAAGCTTTTTGTCTCATAGACCCCTTGTCATGTTTTCAGGGGCAATGTTTGGGATAGACCCCTGCTTAATTAATATTGAGTTTTTGCAAATTTATCAACTTAACTGTCTTTTTGACAGCTGCTACTACTACCCCTACTTTAAAAGAATTAAATTTCTATCTGTAATGAAGTATAGTGTTTAAAATTTAAAAATCACTGTGAATTAATTAAAAAGTTAATTAATAAATAAAACTGTTAAATAAAATATCTAAACAATAAACAAATGATTTTAATGGGAGGATCTGGTGTAA